>JAAGAY010142863.1:0-40234 GCA_011801015.1 Ardeotis arabs
AAAGAGTGTATTTTTGTTTTTATAAAATCATCTTGGTGTGCTTAGAGGTATAAGGCCATCACAGTATTTCCGCACAGTGTTGCGAGTACATTTTATGCGTGTTTCTCATCCTGGCTTTTATAACGTGATGTAGGATTGTGTGCTATGAGAGCTGTCACTTTGTTCTGGAAATCCTCATGTTTTGGAGGATTGTTAGTCAATCCAGCATTGCGAGAAGGCTCATTTCTGTTTACAAGCCGATAGGGTTGTTGTTATTTTTAGTAGATTTTTTTTCATCAGCTTTGCAGTTTTAAGTAGGCCAGATGCAGAGTGATTGGGTTTTTGTTTGTTTGTTGATAGCGTTCAGGGCCAGATGCTTTGGGTAAAGTGCACTAGTGGTCCTCTTGTTACGACACAAATCCTTAACTTTAAATATTTTTCTGTTATTTGTGTGTTAGACTTTCAGGATGAATGTTGGTCTTTATAGACTTGGTATGTCGAGAAAAAAATATTTGACCTTTTTAACAATGCTGAAATTTATGAATTACTGAACTCTTAGTTCAGATGGATTAGGCATTTTTTTTTGGGTGCATTTGGGCTAGAATGTGGTTTTCTTGATGTATTCAAATTTTCATAAATTCTTAAGAGGTTAGCCATGAGTTTTTTCAAAATTACTTTAGCAAATTGTTCTAGGCCTTCATTCATGCAAAGGAATGTATTTAGACTTTACAATTTTAAACTTTGTCAGACCATTCTAGTTAAACATATGTTTTAATAACTGTTTGTTGAAATGTTTTACAAGGGCAAACCTAATTTCTGGTAAGCAGGATTTATGTATTTCGTTCAGTGAATTAAATCAACAAGCACAATATTATCAGTGCTTTTGCAGAAGAGATTGTTGACGTGGTAATGGTAAATCACACTTGTGACAGCAGAAACTGTGATATCTCACGGTTAGCCTGCAGCATCCAGCAACTTAGCTGAGTCACTTTAAAGAATCACAGATGTGTTGCTTGTTAAATGTTCTTAAATTTAACTGTATCTGCTAAAAATCTGTTCTTAATTTGAAATCCTTAGTGATTGTATTAAAAGACAACTTGTATGTTACCTCTCTGCTTCACTGTGTTAAATTCAGGTAGGAGTAAAACTAAAAATGATATGTTTTAAAAAAAAAAGTCTTAGTAAAGAATCAAACTAATGTCTTGTAATGACATCATGCTTTTCGTGTTAAGATCAGCTACTCAGTCATCAGCTGAAGCCCTGAAACAGCATCAGGAGTTAATTTCTCTCTAGCACTGACAGAAAAACTAGATGAATTTATGTGAAGGTGTGTTAGAATAAATATTTTATGCTGAAGGTTCAGATGTAGAACCCTGCTGGAATTTGCTGCTGCTTAGACTGGGTAATTATTTCCTTAGAATGTCCTTTAAGCCTTAAAATGAGAAAAATGGAGGTAATATGTAAAACCTGATACTTCCTTTTGTTTTGAAGCATCTTCAAGAGCTGTAAAATAAAAGTTAAGATTGAAAAGTCTTACAGAAGTTTATTTTGTATTCTGAAATGGATGTTGTTTTCTTGAAATACTGTATTTCTTAAGAGTTCTCAAGAATTTCCAGGGCTTGAGTTTGCCTGGAGAAAACTTTCGCACCATTTTGTTGAATAGTTTTTGAGGGTGTAACGGAATCCTGAGTGTTTCCACTAATACAGAAAATGACTGACATACTTCAGGAAGAGTTCCACAATTCTGTGCTAGCAAAAGAAGAGCTTTTCTTCTCCAAGTAGTATCTGGGTAGCAGCGCTGGGGCATATGTTTGTTATTGAATTGGAGAAAACAGAGAAAGAAATGTGTATGAATATCCCGTGTAATAAACCACTATCATGCTTGATATTCAAGACAATCAGTAAGATGTTTGGTTTCTTTAAAGAATTGTGTTTTGTATTTAGAGAAATGCTGACATGATAAAATAGATATGCTTTTGATACCTGAAAGGTTCATTTGGCCTACAGTTGTTTCAACTACGGGAAACTGAGTGGATTATAAGCTCTTGTAGCTTAATGTTTTAGTGCTTAATGGAGTAGAATTTGCAGTGGAATCTTTAATTCTGTGAGCTGATGTTGAGTGGGCTACAAAGTCAGCTTCAGAGGGCAAGTAGTAGATGTAAAGAAGAGTTAAGACCAGATTTGGTGGAGGTTTTTTAATTGTATTTTCTCTGTCTTTGTACCACTCCCCCTTTACGCCCACTTCTCTTCCCTCCCTGCTTTTGCAAGAAATCAATGGCTTCTTTCTTAATTTTTTTTTTAATTGGAAGCACCTGTTGCATGTTACTGGTATGTGTATGTATACATAAAACATACTAAAATATTGTATATATATATTACTATAACTGTGGGGAGCTGATTGCATTTAACCTTAAAATTCTGATGTAGTTTTGGGTCTTTGGCAAGACTAGTCTAGAACATCTAAACCCAAAAAGAGGAGGTGTTTTTTTTTTTAAGAAAACAATAACTTGGTTTTGGTAATTAACTAATTAAAGTGAGTACTATCAATTGGAATGTATTGGTCTCAAATAGGATGATGTTTTGTCAATTCTGTAACTGAGATACTTGTTCTTTGTATATTGTAAGGACTTAACAGTGATAAAATGCACACACTTCAGTTTTGTAGCTTGCAGTGGTTAAATATCTTGAGTGCAGCTGAGATCTTAGGTACACCTTCAGAATGTGTTATGGTGCATCCATAATTTTTAGTATTTTGTTAAAATACAGTTGCATATTTAAGATCATACTCTTGATGAAACAAAAGCAGAACTTCACACATTTTGAGCTGTGGCAAGTGTGTTTTCAAGAGTATCGTTAATTCAGCAGGGGGTGTATTTTCAAAATCATTTTGGTTTAACTCTGAAGAACTGTTCTTTCATATGCTGTTTCCCATGTCTGGTTTGAACATACTCATATGAAGGCACAAAGTCTTACTTGCTTATTTTAGAAGTATGAAATCTGGGATATGCTGTTAAGAAGGAACCCAGAGGGGAAGTGGCAATGGAGATAAAAGTAAGGCAATACTGATACTGAATTTACAAGCTGTTTACTCTGTCATTTTCTCAGCTCTTGCAGAACAAGAAGTAAAGTGATTGTCAGAGGACAGCAGTGTTCAGTAGGACACTGATCAGTAGCAGGTCTTCTTCAGCTGCAGGGAAAAATTAGTCCGAGGTTGGAGCACTTTGATTTGACTTTCTGAATCTGAGAGTCTCACTCTTGGGATGGGGGAAGGTGACGTTGCTGTTCCCTCGGATGTCCTACTGACCCAAAATACTGACTTTTTTCTTTCTCCTTTTAGCTTGCAAACTGTGTCCTGCACTCTTCAGCACCTTCTTCTGATGTTCTGAGAAAAATATTGTTCAGTACGAATGTGGGATGTGTGCAACGGCCCTTTTACTTTTGTTAGATCACTGTTAGAGCATAGGAAATTGGGGAAGCATCTTTCTCAAGGAAACTTAAAAAACAAACAAACCAAACCTAGTGGTTGGTTTGTTTGGTTGGTTTTTTACAGGGATACGTTATCTAAAAATCTTTCAAATACAGTGCTTACTCAGGTAAATAGAGTTATTTTAGAATTAAGTTGTGTAATCATTTTGTAGAAGATAAAACTTAAATCCCATGTGAAAGAAATAATAGGAAGTAGACAAAAAACCCTATGTTAATTTGCTAGTAAAAGCAAACTTGTGTTTCTACTCACTTTCTAACCAAGGCAAGTTAATCGCTCTTCTTGCTTTGTTTTTGTTTGACTTCTAGCCATCTGCTTGGTGATGTATCTTTCAAAATCTCGATGACAAGCTATTTCAGAGCTCGGTGATATGAAGCCAGATGTGCATTATACGTATAAGAGCAATTTGTATGCCATACAAGCTGTACTCAAGTATATTTTGTGTATTCATCTTGCGTGTTGGATGAGAAATGTTCTTTTGGCCTGAGGGATAGGTAAGAGTGCTACTTAGGATCAAGCAGAGCTACTCTAGTTCTGAACACTCAGATAAAGCCAAACTTTTTGTAAGGAGTTCTCTCCTGTATGCTGGTAAGTCTTGCCCTGCTCCTGTGACAGGAAGTTTTCTCAGTCTTTAAATGTCTTTCATATTTGTAACTTGTAATTCCTGCTGTGTTGCTTAATTGTAAATCTGAAGTATTGCCAAAAAGTTACACACGGTATCTTGTACATATGTTAGGGGACTTTTGTGGGCGTACATCAGATTGATTAAAGTCTCTGGTGCCTGTCGAATGCAACTCTGTCTAAATGCTTTATTTTCAGTAAATAACCAGCTAGGAACTCACTCCAGAGGACCGACTGTAAGATAAGTTACATCTTTAACTGTGGAACTAGATGAAATCTCTGCTGGAGTGAACATTGGAGTAGGCATTTTGGAGCTGATTTACCATATCCTACAGACAGAGTAGGAAGGTGTGCTCTCCTAGGTTGCAGGAATTTCATGAGGATAAAACTGAAGAGGAGAGGATAGGAGCTGCAGAAGACAAACGAAATGTAAAAGCCATTTCCTATACAATCCAGTGCAAGTCAGGAAGAACAAAGGACAGACTCTTTGATTGAGGGAAAGCTTTCTTTGGACTGAACAGTTAACAGAATTGGTATCTATGGTACCCTTTCTTTAGCATTAGGCTTCTTCAGGTGGTCTTTGGTACCTTCATGTTGGTTTATATTAATTTCACTATTCAGAGCCTGGGACTCTTGGTGCAGTGTGCAGCCATGAGTTCTAAGTTGTGCCTGTTCCTCAGACACAGACTACTTAATATTGATTTGAAGCAATTACTTTTAATTCTGTAAATGGTGGTTCTGTGTTTGGGCCTTTTGATGATATGGTGTGACCTGAATGTTAACTAGATTGTTGCATATCAATAAAAATGATATTTTTCCTACTTTAATCTCCTTTCCAAATGTTAACTGCTGCTCTTTTAGCTTGTACTTGGTTATTTTGTAGTCCTTTGTTATTCAGTAGATTTTAGTTTTGAATAGTCATGTCCAGTGCAATTGTGTACCTATTTACATAGTTTAAAAATTTCTCCCTCTTTGTTTTAAAACTAGAGGTTATAAAAATGAAGTATTTTTGTGGATTTAGTGCTTTAACTGGAATAAGAACATCTGTAGAGAAAGGGTGCAGAGTAGTCTTAAAATTCCCAAATGCTGGGAAGTAATTAATAGGAAAAATGATAAGTTGGGTCAGTTTGAATAGTTTTGAGTACAGCATCAAATATTTTTGTTTCATCTGATTCAAGGTTCAGATGTGCTGTCTCTGATCTAATGTGTCAAAGAGTAAGGGTTATAAACTACATGGCACATCTTCTCATGACTGTAAAGGCTACTGATATGTGTAGGGCAGGTGTCTCCAGGTGGTCCCATAAACTTCTGAGTATTGTTGGATATCCAAATTACACCAGTAAGATATCCCAGTGAGTCTTAGCTAATTTTCTGAAACTGAAAGTTTAGAAAAGGCTGTAATTGCCTTAAAATAATTGCAGGATAATTTTTTGCTATGACCAGTGCTTCTGAGCTCTTGATAGCCCTTTGAATAAGCCTTTTAAAAAAAAATTTTAATCACTTCTGTAATCTCTTCTCAGTTAAATTCTGCTGTGTGTTTTTTCCCTTGGACAGAAAAAAAAAAAAGTTGTGCTGGTGCTCATGTGTGATGTATTAACATAGTAAACATAAACATAATTTAAACAAGGACAATAGAATGGAAGAATAGAGATAGTATAAAGATAGAAAAGAGAAGTACTATTCTGATCTTACATCTTTAAAATATGTGTAAACCTGACACATGCAATGTGTACCATCTGCTTCTGTCAGTGTGAGTGAAAATAATGGTGTTAATTGTAAATGTAACCTGAAAATCATGGGCTAGCTCTCACCGTGTATTGCTAAAGTCTTCATTAGACTTTGAGGGCAGGGAAGGAATGCAGTCCTAACCTTGCTACTTTTAATAAATTTTACTTTTCACGTACTTGAATGAATCCAGAGGAGGGCGACAAGGCTGGTGAAGGGGCTGGAAGGCGCGTGTCCGCTGAGGGCATGGGATTTGTCTAGTTTGGAGAAAAGGAGGCTGAGGGGTGACCTCATTGCTCTCTGCATCCTCCTGAGGAGGGGAAGAGGAGAGGAAGGTGCCGATCTCTTCTCCTTGCCACCCAGTGTCAGAATGTGTGGGAATGGTTCAAAGCTGCGTCCGTCAGGCATTTGGGATCGATGATTGTTGTAGATCACTTGTAGCTGAGCTATTATGTTCTATTCTGTTCTTCTTCCTACTTCTTCCTTTCCCTAGCAGTACATGCTGAGGAAATCTCTGATGAGGTTTCTTCCCAGCCTTGTGCTAGCAGAAGGCATTGAATGGGTAACCATGCCGCAGCTGAGGCATTGGCTCTGTCACATTGTAGGAAGGAGGCATGTACCTCTTGACAGAAGTGACAGCTGTGGGTCATCTTGATATAATTTGACCATCTGAACAAATTTGCAAACAGCGTGTGTGAAGTGTGGTTTTTGAAAGTCTTCTGCGTTCATCCAGTTGAGGTGATTTCCAGAGGATGGCCAAAATCCCCACACCTCTGACATTAGCGAGGCTCAGAGATGAAGCCCTCAGTTTGAAGCAGGTCATGCTCCTGAAATAAATGCTTGCACATCACCTCTTTTGGAGGTGAGCGATACCTGTTCATTTCCCCATGGATTTCTTTTGTCTCCAAAGTGGCCAAGCATAAATGTTTAAAGGAGAGCATATGAGCAGTGCAAGTCTACTTCTGTCGGGGTCCTGAGGTGCTTGTAGGCCCCAGTGGCTGGGACTGGCCTCCCCTGGGACCCACAGCCACACCATCTCCTGCCAAGGACCCAGGGGACATGTCTCAGCTCAGCCTGGGGCCTTCAGTCCCTGCCTGAGCCATGCTGCAGGTGTGCCTGTCTCTGCCCCTGTGTCATGGATGGGCCTGGGACCTGCACTGCAGAGAGCTGCTCTCCGGGATGGACCCCACAGACACAGGTCAGAGCTTGTCACGCAGAACACTAGTCATAACGTAGCGTAACTGTGCTATCCTTTTCTATATGCTCACAATGAGCTGAGAAACTATGAGGCTATTTGCCTGAACTGCTAAGGGAATTTAAGCTCCATAAACGCTTTTAAGAGCACACAACACAAAGGATACAAGTGGAGACACGATTTTGCTTTATTTTGTTTTGTTTCATTTCGGTTTATGTTATGTTACCTTTTTTTGTGTTACATTACTTTTTTCTTTTTTCTGACTGTGTTTCAGAGGCGATGCTCACAAGCATTAACACAATGCGCATGAGTAGCCAGGAGCAGGCTGATGCATTCTTCACTTTATCTTGAAAAAACATCCCTTGCAATCTGGCAAAGGCGAGCCACAGAAGTACAGAAAGTAGCAGCAGGAATGCAGGCCAAGCAGTCCCTGTTTTCTGAAGAGCCAGAATGTGAAGAAGGAGGATCAGGACTGACTGCACACTAAAGGAGAAGAAGAGGTGTGTGGTACTGTGGGGGTGTTTTCAAAAGTATGCCAAATAGCGATGACAAGCATACTTTTTGCCTTCCAGAACTTGCTCCATCACTGTGCTTCTTGGCCAGCGATGCATGAAAAGCGCTCTCATGCCTGCCCAGTGCTTATGTTGCATGCAGGGAGAGCTGAAAAGTGGCCACTCCTGATGGTGCAGCAAGGCTGCAGCCCTTCCAAGCACAGGCTGTTTTGCACAGGCAAGAAGCCCTGGGGAAGTGGAGGCAAGGGCAGTGGGAGCAAGTTCTGCTTTCCCAACTTTATATGGGCAAGAGAGCCAGGGCACGAGTGGCACCTTGGAGGTACCAGAGCAGCAGGTGAGAAGTGAGCAGAAAGGACCTGGAGGATCCCTGAGAAGGGGCTGTGCTCAGTGCTACAGAGTCCAAGAAGCAGCCCCCGGGGGCCACCCTTGGGGCCTGGCCTGGCAGTCTAGAAAGGTTCCTCCCCCCAGCTATAGGGCACGAGAGGCCATCTTCATGGTGAGTGAGCAGCAGGCAGTGACCCAGCAAAAATGAACAGAGCAGAGGAGCCCTGACAACTTGTTGTGCTCAGTTGCTGCAGAGAAAGGCCAAAAACCCCAGCCCTGGGGGAAAATTCCTTCCTGACCCCAGTGCTGGCAATCGCCTATTCCCTGAGCATGTGAGGAGGACCTGCCCCTTGTCCCACAGGCTGGTCACGCCTCCCAGGAGGTGACCAAGCCCTCTTCTCCCTCAACCTGGAGCCATCTCGGGGGCTTCCAAGAGTGGCCAAATGCCTCCGGCCTGATCTGCCTTGGGGGCAGGTATCCTTCCTGCACCTGACAGGGCACCGGTGCGTGCTCCAAAGCATTGGGACCCCTTGCAACATCTCTGCATCCCACTTCTTACAGTTGCTGTCCCTAGCTCCACAGGGGATGAGGATGGCGAGCTCTGCAGTGCTCCTCAAGAAGGCATTCTCTTAATCTTGCCACTGCTATCCAGCTGAAAAGGCCTGATAGCCTTGAGCATCTCCAGGGCTTGGTGGTGTTTCTCATCTCCAGCAGCCTTGTCCAGCCTCCAGTCTTCCTCCCTGAACCCCATCCAAGTAGTTCTACCAGCTCCTCAAGGACTTCCTCTCACATGTCTTCAGGCTGCCCCTGGGCCAGCTCTGGCAGCAGCTCTGGCACTATTGTGTGGTGCTCCTGTGCCTCAGAGGAAGGCCTTTGGGGTGCTGGCCATAAGGCAGTTACTGTGGCCAGGAGACCCAGGGGGCTGTCCCTGCCCTTGCTGGCCATGCACTGGGCACGTCTGCTGGGTGTCCCTGGTGCTTCCTCTGCTGCTCGACTCCCAAGGACAAACCTGGTGCTGTCTCTCTTCTCTCAGACCATGGCAGAAACCAACCCTGCAGCCCGCTGTTGGACATCTTCTCTCCACACCAGAGCCAATGTCCATGAGCCCATGCAGTGAGGAGGACCAAGGACACAAACCCTTTTCTGGGGGGATAACAGGGGATGGTTTTGGCAGCCGCAGCCTGCAGGAAAGCCAAAGTGTAACCTGAGCCATCGGCTGAGATGGAGAGTGCTAAGAGACCACCATGGAAATGACACAGGCTTTGAAAAACAAGTGAGCGGAGGTGACATTGGTGGGGTGGAAAGGTTGGTCATTTTCAGACCTAGAACATTTGGATCCAAGCCCAAAGCACAGCCAGGCAAATTACAACTCTTCCAAATGGCAAAACCAGCCCATTGTGGCTGTCGCCGTCATATCCCCCTTTCCCATGGAAACCAAGCTGTACAGTTGGCCGTGATACAAAATGCACTTCAGCCACAGGGTAGAACTTCCACAGCTCATTTGTGACTTTCACTGCTCTGAGAGTTATTTGCCTCACTCACTTTGTAGGAAGATGTTCAGATCTTATATAAAGCCCTGCCAAATCTTTTTCCTTTAGGATTTAGTACTTTGCATACTGAAAGAATAAGGAAGGTACTGTTCTTGTCATTTTGTACATTTGTGCCAAAACTCCTATGTACATTCAGGTGAGGAGGTAAGGAGGGGACACTTTTATACCTTACACATTTATTTGGTTGTGGCGATGCTGGAGGTGGAAGAAAGTGTTTTGGTTCTCGCTGTGTGAACTTTGTAGAGACTATGCATGATTTCCTCACTATTCCAAGGGACATGTGCTACTACACTGTTGTTTATGGTGAGAAAGAAGTCCTAAATTGTTTTTTGTTCTTTATCATATTTTTCCTTGCACCTGTATAGCTTCTTTTCTCCTTTAGCCTTCATGCTTGATATCTTTCTTGAAAGTGATGGCAACCCTCTCAGCCTTTGTCTTGCTCCTTCTAGTCATCATAGTCTTCTGTAGGCCCTTCATGCTCCTAACCAATGACTTAGTCTTTGTTTGTCTGCAACCCAGACAGAATTTCTCTTTCTTGAAGCCAAGGGATGAGAAATGTCCATAGTGGTACAAGTGAGAGCTCACCAGGGCTTTGCACAATGGTTGCTTTTCCTCTGGAAATAGTCACGCTGTGACCCACTCGTGCCTCCAGGAACATTTGTGTACTCTGATGGTCGAAAATGTGCAAGAAACTCATGGTGCTCCACTTGGTGGTGTTACCTATTTCTGCCCTGCAGTTCTTCACGGGGGGTTAATTGATGTAGGGAATATCTCTTCTGTCAGAGCTTCAGCTAGTAGGGAGTATGGGAGTTACTAGAACTATACCATGAGACAGAGGTTTTTCTGGTTCGCAGATGCCATGAAATCTGTAATATGGTGTGCTCAATGAATGTATCTTTTGGAGAAAGCAGGAAGCCTACGTATCTTGAACAACAGTTTTCTGCAGTCTAAATTCAGAAGATCTGACCATGAACCTTCCTGTTTCATCCATTTGATGACATCAAAGCATGAGCAGTGGAGCCTGATTTGGTTAAGGGGGGCTTTCACTCATCAGTAGCCTGCTGGACTCCAGCTCCACACAGCCACAACCAGTGGTTCCAGCCCTCCACTAGCTCGCTGAGCAATGGACAGGCTGTTAGGGTGGGTTCTGAGTGAGAAGCTGGTGGTGTCAGTCGAGTCACTTTCAAAATGGATGTTTGCCTCCTAGGGAAGGAAATAACCACAGCTGACAGAACTGAGCTTCTGTTTTGAAAGAAATGGAACACTTCATTGCAGAAAGCTTTTCCAGTGCCTAGGCTGATTTTACTCTACAAGAGATGAAACACTGGTGTGCCGACGTGATGCAGTTAGCGGCACTGCTGTCTGTGGTGACATGACTTACTTTCCAGGAGTGTGAATAAAGGTGCTGATGATTTTTAAAATGAATTCTACAGGTAGTTAGTGAAGGTGAAGGTTGTTGCTGGTAATGCTGACATGAGTAAGGAGTTGACTGGCCAGGTGGCCGTCCAGCACTAAAAGGAAACTGCCTCTCTTTAGACTGCCTACACACCTGTAAGAGAACTGCAGAGAAGGACTGAAGATTTTGCCCTTTGTACACCACGTAAAACCACCTGAGAATGCTGTTGTGATGAAATTACTGATTATGTTATTCAGATACAAAGGAAATTTTTTTTTTTAATTAATGAAAGAAACTATGGAAGAGAATCTTCTAGCACACACTTTGTGATTAATCAGTTTGCAAAACTGGTGCAGTGAGTGCAGAAATCTGCCAGGCTACGTCTGACATCATGTTAAAGAATCTCAGTATTTTGCTGCAAGCTCAGTGTGACCAGCCAGGTCCTTGCGTGTGTCCAAACGTGGATCTGACGGATCAGCAGGCCGAGCAAGGCTGGTCACGAATTCCCTTGCCATGAGCGCCCTGTGTCCAGAGGGCTTAGAGGCAAAAGAGAGTCTGTCAGTAGCAAGGATTTCAGACTAGATGGCATTTTTACACTGAAATTGCGTTACGCTTGAAAATGAACTGGTAGCCAGTGCATTTTAAGACCATGCTTTCCTCTTTGCAAAGGGCCCCACAAGGGAAATGAATGCTGACCTAGCACATCCTGAAATAATTAGCTCTAGCTGTACTAATTGCGTTCCCGTTCTGTGCTGTATCTAGCAACAATCCAGACTGGAAGTAACAAATTCCTAGCTAATTGCACTGACTGCCACATCAAAAAAATAAGGTCATGTCTTTTAGCCAATATAGATGGAAATTTTTTTGGAAGTGCAGATGTTACTTGGCTTTTTTCTTTCTTTAACAATTTCTTGGCTTTTCCCTTCTTTCTTCACTATGGTTGTTGATGGCCTGATCTGGGATTTATATCTCATCCCAAATGTTTTCCTATGAGTGCCTGTTACACAGCAGGGCCCTTCAGTGTGAAGGTTTTCAGTACAGAGCAAGTGCTGTTTACAGCACTCGAGCGCAATGATTCCGCTCACACCCTTGGGTTCAGATGGCCCAAAGTTCATTGTAGCCCTTGAGACACCTGACCAAACACATGCCACATATGTCTTCCTCCTCAAAAGCCCTTTGACAGCCGTGTTTCAGGCAGCTGCTGCAGAAATAAAGGAGGAAGTTTTAAAGATGTATTGTGCTTGGCTGCCCTTGCCTGGTGCTTTTGGCTGGCTGGGCCACAACTCGCCATGTAGGCAATATCCAACATTTCCTTCTGCTCTTAAAAAAGGTCCTCCAGAGAGGGAGATTTCATTAGCAAGCAACAAGTCTGACATCATGTGAGTGCTGCTCTAATACAGACAATATTAGCCCCAATCTTTGAAGCTCAATAGCGCTTTGCTTCCTGTGGTTTAGTTTTAGTTTTTGTGATTGCCCATTTCACGAGCCCAGCTTGTGATGGGAAAGGCAGCAGGTGCACGGGAACATGTCCTGCCTTGCTTTGCTTTGGACTTCTCCCTCTGATGATTTCTCCTAATGTTTCCCACAGGGCCTCTCTGTCCTTTTCATCCACATCTGTAAGAGTGAGACTGTTGGAACAAGTAATCCTAAGGGCAATATCATTCTGGCAGTGTAAGCTAGCAGAAGGTGGGAATTAAATGGAAGGGAGTTAGGCGCTTTCAGTGTCCAAATTCAGCAGCTCAGTTAACTTTTCTTGGAAAGGACAGAACAGGTCATGAGCGTCGACTGTTGATTTCCACTGGCTAGAGAAGATTTTGTGCTCTGTCTATCCACTTCAGTGGGAGGTACAAATAATATATGGCAGGGCTTTCTTCAGAACTTTTACTTACTTTTCAAAATGTTCTTTTCCTCAAAGAAGCAACATGAATCCTTAGGTATGTGCTGGTCTTTACTAGAGGTTGTGATGAGAGAACCGTGTTTCTGCTCAACTCTACTGTGTGCTGTACTGAAATACGTGTTTGCATAGTGAATAGTTACATGATACACTTTGTTTTGAGTAGACAGGCGTTTTAGATAATGTGGATATTGTTAAACTAACAGATAAATGTGATTCGGTAAGATTTCGTGGATGGTATTTGAAACAGAGGTGTAGAAGTAATTGCAAAACATTTTCTGACTGAAAATATGTATCAACATGGGATAGTCAGAGGTAAGCAGGTTCACTGGAATTCTTAATGTGGAGTAAGTCTGCGTTTGTGTTCTTGCTGTAAAGCTTCCTAGTCCTGTCAGTACTATAATTGTACATGTGTGGGTTCTTTTTTTTTTAAGGTGAAAACCTGGTGCAAGTTCTATTTAATTTCAGAATCTGTCCGCTAGCCTAACGGTGTTTATAAATTCAAATTTATGGGTGACTCAGGGGAAAGGAGGGAGCATCTTTTCCAGGCTTGAGACTAGTACTTACTGGGAGAAGTTATTGCACAAATCCCAACACTTCTCACCAAAAGTTGGGGAAACAAGAGGGTTAGAATGAGAAGGAATGAAGATTCTCAGTTATAAATCTGCTTGACAGGATCTTGAAACGAATAAGTGCAGTACAACAATTTCTGTCTTTATTTTTATTCCAGTTAATGATGAAACTTGTTATCTCAGTCTCATATTCCAATTTCTTCATTTCTCTGGTCATGTGTCCTTTGCTAACACTTCCTTAAAGGAGATTAAGCCCAACAAAAGGCCTGTCGCCTTTCCTGGTGCCATGGCTTACAACTGAGAACCAGAAGATATATACCTTGGATTGGATTTACCTGTGCTTGTGCTTGGCCTTGTGCTTGATTTGGCCAACAGTCGGATCCCAGAATGAGATGGTGATTGATACTGCCTTGGTTTGCCTCTGATCACTTGTTCCTTGCAGGCAGAGACTCAGCTGACAAGGTGGTTTCTGTCTCACTGTGAATCTGTTAGCATTCTCATGATGTAGCCCAAGAGAAGTGGATTTGGACTACCTGAAAGCTGTTAATGGGTCACTTGATCTAGGCATTGGCCATCCCTGGCCAGTTTGCCTCTTCCTTGCCTGTGATGTGTATGCACTGGCAACTCCCTGTCTCACCTTTCCTTTTCCCCTGTGTCCTTGTATCCTTATATTTTCCTAGCAGTGTGTTACAGATCCCTTGTCTGCTTTTCCTGTTGTGCTTTGACTGACTGTGTTTTTGCAGACTTGGGTTAAAACACTGCTGGACTAGAAGAGTGGGAAGGGTTTCTCTTTCTGCTTTGCGGTTTACTGAAAGCCCACACAAGAAGAGACAAAGTTTTGTTCTTGAATTTAAAAAAGCTATTCCCTCAGCTTACAGAAGCTTATCTGTTGTGATTTATATTGCAGAATGTATCGCTTAATATTCTGAGTATTTTGTATAAAATAAAATTTTCTAAGCGTTTCCTTGAAACTGTTGTGACCTTCTTAGCCAACTCTTTCTAAAAGCTTTAATTGGAAAAAGGTTCTCATGGAGTAATGTATGGAATCATACATCACAGTTTTATAAGAAATTTAACTTTTTTTTTTTTTTTTTTTTTAAAAGCCTTGTAGTTAGAAGAGACTTAGAGTAATTGAATTACCTTTAACCGCTGGGTTGCATACAGTTTTTTCAGAGAGACCCTGTCTGGCAATGTAAGTTTTCATAGCAGCTGAATTTATCTATAGAGCAAACAGCAATGTATTTGCTTTATAGAATGATTACTACAGTATTCAGGGTTTTTAATGGACTTCTGATCTTTTGGTTGTGTCAGCTCTGGATGTGCTGGTACCTAACACTGCCGTTTTTCAGGAATTGTATGCGGAACTTAACCTTTAAGTTGACTTCTATTAAGAGCATTTAAATCAGAATTGGAAACCTTGAAGATGCACAGCATCATGACTTTTATTCATTCCCATTTAGTTATCTCACACTAACAACATGGAGAATGGAGCCTTCTAAATCTAGATACTGCTCCCTTATTCCCACCAGTCTAACTGAACATTAATTCTCTTGTTTCACAAGTCCTCTGAGAGATGAAGAGAACCTAGATATACCTTATTTTAGAAACAATTTTTAGAGTCTACTTGCCAAATTCTCTTACTCATCAGTTTATCAAAAAGAGAACTGACATAGCAAGATGAAAATACCTACTGGAATTTTGAGGTTTTGTTGACTAATGTGTTTTGGTTTTGTTTGTTTGTTTAGAAATTCTTCCTATATGGATCAGCTTTCTAGTGATGGTGAGACTGGAAGAAGACCACTCTAAGCAAACCCAGGATGAATCGGGTGCCAGGTGATGCAGAAAATGCTCACGGTAGCAGTGTGGAATCCTGTCCTTCCTTGCGGGATGTCCACTCCATCAACCCAGCGCAGCTGATGGCAAGAATTGAGTCCTATGAAGGCAGAGAAAAGAAAGGCATATCAGATGTCAGAAGGACTTTCTGTTTGTTTGTTACATTTGATCTCTTATTCATAACCTTGCTGTGGATAATAGAATTAAATGTGAGTTGTCTTTTCAGTACCCTTAGACTTATTAATTTCTTTATTCACTTCAGGACTGGTTAATAAGTTGCTCTTTTCTGTCCCAAATTACATGCTATTTTTATCTATTTAAATTAAAGCAGCTTCTTACTTTTAAGCTTTCATGAACATAGTATCTACTCAACTGCATCTACTTTTAGTCATTAGGATACATGGTTTATTATCTTCTTATCGTTAAACTTTTTGATGTTCCTGGTGTCTATGAATGATGCTGAAGAAATCATTGGAAATCCAGTGAACTTTTCAGGCAGCAAGTAAAAATGTTACCATATGTCTTTGAATTTGGCAAGAAGTGTGAGTTTTAACAGGGTTCAAGAGTTTTCCTGCTGAGTAACTCAAACTCAGTGATATTTCCCTGAACTGTTAGTCCTTAGAAAGACTTAAAATGGCCAAAACCTTTCTTTGGCTGTGATATATTTTCTTTGAGACAAACGTAGTATGCTATAAATTGTGTATGGCAGAGTGCATTTAAACAACATAAACTCCCACAGTTGCCACATTTTAACTCCCACATTTGTAATTTGGAAAATGAGGCAGTTCTGAAATTTCCGGAAAGCAATAGGATAGCTGATTTGTTATTATTTCATAAGTAGCGTCCTAGTTCTTCAGCTGGGTTTTACACTGTAATCTAAAGTGTGCATTTGAGAAAGGACACACAGGGAAAAGGGACAGAATCCTTTTTCTAGACAAGAAAGATCTTGAGTAAGCATGTTTTTTGTCAGCATTCCTTTACAAGATAAATAACCTTGGTTATTGGTCTGACATTATGGAGTTTCAGGAGCTGACTGTTCAAGTAGTTCATTGATAAAGTGAAAAGTACACTTTCCGATTTCACTTGAGAAAGCAGACTTTGCCTGAATGCTGTAATTTTGGGATTAGACATCTGTCGTCTCCCTAGGTGGAAAGGTGTTGTATCCAATCCATAAAGCTAGCTCGTCTCAGAAACAGCATAGGCTTTCTCTTTTTAGGCCAGTTTCTCAACAGCTTGTTCAGCTAAGAGGAGCAGAGTCTGGGTTTGTATCTCTTGTCGAGGATTCAGAGTACAGATTTTCATATTAGCGCTCTCAGAATATTTGAAAAATATGCATCAAAATGCCACCAACTCATGATGTTTCATTTCAAGTGCTGCAGCATTAAGGGACCTCAAGATCCTAGTAGTAGTCTTTGTGAAAAGCTGTCTTTTAAGGAGAGCATATGGTGAACTGGAGTCCTATACTGACAGATGTCAGCAAGAATTAAAAACTGTTTTTTGTCTTTGGGAGTTATAATATTAGAAGCCGTTAGAATCATTTGATATCTGAGATCTGATGCATGGTTAGGTTTTTTTGTTCTCTGTTCATCCTTAGATTAACATGGTGCTCATACAGCCACACAGTGAACAGCTTGGAGAGGAGGAGGTTGATCTTCCTTGTTTATGCCGGAAACAGATGATCACAGCTGATGCAGTAGAGGAAGCTATATTTAGAAAGTTGCTTAGCAGGTAGCCATAGAGAGGAGGGAGAGGAGAAGAAATGGAATAAATTTGGAGTTGGAGTGAATAGACTCAGGAATAAACTGTTCAGCAGTATAGTTGGCAAGTGTGGAAATGTCTAGTCTGCATTGCTTTGGGATGGTGAGCATATGTCGTTGGTGTGCTTTGATACCTCCTTTCTTTATTAAAGCCTTCTGTTGATGTTTTCCAGTGCTTTAC
This sequence comes from Ardeotis arabs, assembly GCA_011801015.1. Lineage (NCBI taxonomy): Eukaryota > Metazoa > Chordata > Aves > Otidiformes > Otididae > Ardeotis > Ardeotis arabs. The sequence continues at coordinate 17,024 of JAAGAY010142863.1, forward strand.
ATAACTATTTTGTGCAGTGCTTAATTATTGAATTTAATATTAAAACCAATAGGATACGGGCACTAAGGTTTTTCGCTCCCAACTCTTCTCACTCTCTGACCCAATACATCCTAAACGATTTTCTTAGTAACCCAGTTTGAACAGGAAAGTGATGAATCCTTCCACTAGAAAGAAACACAGTGATTAAGGAAGATGCGATTTTGAATCCCCTCAAGCAAATGAAAGAATTAAACTTGGATGTTTGTTATTTGTGGGAGAGTGGTCTAATAGTTGCAGCTTCTGTGTTTTTTACAGAAAGTTTTTTTTTTGCTCAGCTCTCTTAAAACAAAGAGTGTATATGCTGATAAGGGAAAGATCTGGAGTATGAATTAAGTTACTGTTTTGTTTCCTATTTGCTAACATGTGAATAACTAGAGCGAGTTTCTGCATGACTTTTAGATCATCTGATTTGATCTCCTGATGTCACATAAAATGCTCTGTAAATTTGTGTAACAGACCTTACATTTAATAATGTCTTCTTCCCTCAACAACTTGTTTGCTTTTATTTTGGGACAGTCTGAAATGTAGCTTGCATAGGCCAGGTGATAATCCTAAATGTTTTCACTTTGAAAATTGTGTATAATCATGAAAAACGAATGAGGACACTAATCTTGAAATTGATATTCTTAGCATGTATGTCCTCTGTGCTTAGTTTAATGATATTTTTGTACATCAGTGGGGAACTATTAATTTCACCCTTCAGATTTGTGTGTATTTTGGCTTCAGTAACTTCTGTTCTAAAGCTGTGTGTTTTCATTGTTTCTTTGTAGGTAAAAGGAGGCATTGAGACTACCTTAGAGAAAGAAGTCCTCCAATATGACTACTCTTCTTCATATTTTGATATATTTGTAAGTGTTCTTAAAACAAAAGAGAAAGAAAAAAAGCATCAAAAGTATAGTTTTCCACGTTCCTCCTTCCACAGATGTTCCCTAGTTTGGGCACTGTGAAAGGGTTGATCTTTTATTGATAATTTAAACCAGAAGGACTTGTACCAAATTTCACCCCTCTAGGGGTTGCTTAGTCCTGCTTTGGCAGCAGGCTCATGTACCCTGTGGACAGAGATGCTTAGGCACGCTTAAATTGCATCTTCTGCTTTAGGGGGCACGGAAAAGCAGATTAAAAACTCAGTCAAGAATGTGAGACTGATGTTACATAAAGATAATTCATTAAGAGGACAAGACCAGTAGTCCTTCAGCTGCAAAATGATTTTGTTTAAACCAACGTTTTTGTCCTACAGAAATAAGTCAGTTGCAGTGAAGAGGGACTTGTTCCCAGGTTGGCCTGTATAGGTCAGGTTTCTTTCAGATTTCTGTATTTTAACTCAGACGGGCTTTTTAACGTTGTCCTAAAAACAGGTGAGATGAGGTATGATTCTCCTTTACTATATGTAAGCACCTTAGACACATGGGAGGAACTCTGCTGCATTAGGAAGTTTCGATGTCTTTCAGCAACACTGTAACTCTGTAGTTGCAATGCATTTTGCACTGCATGGACCAAGTTAATTATCTCAAAGTAAAAGCTATTTCTTTACGGTTCTTCTAAAGGACCCAATGTTTTTGCAAGATCGTTAATTCTACCGGATCTTGTTTACCTGGCAGAGATGAGCTGGTTTGGTATCAGTTGTTTTATATTGACACCTATATCCTGAATCTCTGTTTGAAACTGGTGTAAAAACCTATCCTTGCTCCTGCATTGGACCATTTGCTGTGTGAAATGGAATGAGGTACTGGGTACAAAAATTTCATAAGCTAGGAAACTATGCTACTTGTCCCTTTCTCTCGTTATTTTGCTGGCAGGTTCTCCATGGTATACCTTACTGTAGAAAGCAAAAACTGTTATTTGTAAATGCTGATGCTCTGGAAATTATTTTGCCCTATAGTTGAACCAAGGTTTAAAAACATGTAATGCAAAATTATAGGCTTTTATTCCCTGGGAAGGCACTAGGTCATTAAATTCTGCCAAAAGATTTGTAGGCTTATACAGGACTTTTTCGGTTTCTACTACACATCACTGAAACATATATATATTTGCATAAGATTAAATTAGTTCATTATACCTCTAGCCATGTCTGTCCTTGATTTCTCTTCGTTTTAAAGTGTTTGTTTCACATTTTTTAGATTCTGAACACGTTTTTTGAAACAAGTTGAAGGCAATGTAATATGAAAGAATAAACCAGGAAATTGAGGGTTAGAGTCGCTTATTCAGAAATCTCGTCTATCTGCTATTGATTTAATTTTCTGGCCTAGAAATACCGTAACTTACCTTTATTTACTGCAAATTATTTGGAACAGCTTGCTATTGCAAGTGTCTCCATAAAGAATACTTAATCATTGCAACATTAATATTTCAATAAATACTAAAAATTTAGTAAGTAGAAAATTGCTTTTAAATATCCTTCTCATTTTCTGGTTGCATTTGTGGAGTCTTTACATTTTTTAATGATATTCTTGTGCAGTGGCACACCACTAAGGTCAGTGAGATGCGCAGTGATGCTCAAGGTATTTGCTGGATTAATTGCATCTAGATTTAACTGCTTAGATTCCAGTCAGGTAAAATGGTCATGAATATACTTTGTGTAGCTTTCTTATGTTTCTAACTTATTTGTGGAATTGCACATGCTTACATATTTGAGCCTGTGTAGGCATGTGAGTGGTGCCATTTGCTTTACAAATGGGAAATTATGTTCTGTTTCTGTTTTATAAGCACACATTCAAATTTGTTCCTCAATAACAGAACTTAAATTGTCCTGTTTTAAGTTGTTTTTTAAGTAGTTAGTATTTTCAGTGAGCTGAGAATCTTGTGGTTCTTTTGTGTTCTGAATTAACCAACAAATATTTTTTTCCTTTCTCTATAGCTACTGGCAGTCTTTCGATTTAAGGTGTTAATACTTGCATATGCAATGTGCAGACTGCGCCATTGGTGGGCAATAGCTGTGAGTAGTAGCCAAGCATATTGGAGTTTTAACTAGAATGGATCAAACACAAAATTTTAGATGCCTCTTAACGCTTGTATGTTAAGAATCATCTTGATGCTATATATAAAAATTCACTGTACACTAACAGATGAAAAACTTCTGTTCTGGAAGATTTTCAGCCTAAAGATAAGAATTTAGTGGCACAGTAGGTGTGGTCCTTTTAAGGTATCATGTTAAAACAAATTAAAGACTTAGTTTGAATCTAGTATGGATGGCTAGTCATAACTGTCATAACTGTTACCTTTGACGTGTTAATTAATGTTTGAAATATATTTGCATTTGAAATAGTGAACTGTATTCAAAAATAAGAATTGGCATTATTCTACCAGAGATCCAGCTGCCCATTAACTCCCACATTCTTAGCTTTTTAGAGTTTTAGGTGCCACCTATTGAGCACTAGCACCTATATCGCTTCATGCTTCACTACGAACTGTTGAATATGCATCCCTTCTTAGAAAGGAAGCTGTTTAGAACTGTACACAATCACAGTGGATTGGAGTGAATATCTTTAATGCAGCTGTACTGTGTGGGTGAGAAAGAACGCAAAAGTTGATGACAAATTCCTGCTACCACCAGTCAGTACTGTAGATTGTCATACAATAGACATATTGCTGGCTTAGTGTGTTGTAAATCTTAGACTTTTTTCCCTTACACTGTAATAGATGCATGTAGAATGTGTTCATATATAACTTTCTTTAAGTGACTAGCATGCAGTTTGTTTAGTAGTCTGAGATTACACGCCATGGGTTTTTTTGAAATTGTGTTACTAGCATGGCACAAGCTTATACATAATAGTAACTGCTGCTCTGATTGTGTTTATTTAAGTGCATGCCTCTCAAACTCCCTTACTCTTGGTTGTGTAGCTTTGGAGTATTTCTTCCAATGACATCCTCCAACTTGATGCATTTGTTTGTGAGGTAGTGAGAGTGAACCCATTGTGGTAATAAGCAATTAGATATATAAAGCTTCACTGAAAGTTTTGCAGAGGCCATTAATCTTAAAAATCCCACCTATGCTTACCAGAAGCTAGTTAGGTTCTGCTATTAGTTAAAGAATTGCTGGACTCAAATGCACTCATAGAGCTAGAAGCCTCACTTGAGTAAATAGTACTTGTCTACTGCTTTTTGTTTGTTTGTTTTTTTCAGATGTTTTATGCAGTCTCCCATTTTTTAAACATGTCAAGGAGTATCAAATGTTCAAAGTGATCCATTTTTCATAATATCAGTACATTAATTAAAATATTAATTCAAATTTACTCCTGCAAAGGTGTTTTCTTATTTGAAATGGATCTTCTGATTTAGATGGTAGTGAAAAGCATTTGGAGCAATTCTGTTTGCTTTTTCCCAAATACATAGATAGATACTGCATCTTCATTATACAGTAAGATTGCAATTTATATAACTCAGCATCTGTGTAGCATCTGCTGTGTGGAAATCAACATTTGGAGATGTTGTATTAAAAGTTATCTGTATTAAGGAGGTTATTCTAGTAACACTTTAAATTAATTGTATTATAATTGTTACATTTTATTCTGTGACCTTGCTGTTGTTGGTAAATATTTAAAGTTGCAACTGATAGATAATGGCAGAAATGAGAAAGTAAGTCCACTTACCAGTCTTAACTGTTCTTACCCTATCTCTTTCAGTTTACAACAGCAGTGACCAGTGCCTTTTTATTAGCAAAAGTAATTATTTCACAGGTATATATCCTAATCAAATGTTTGCTTTTGTTATTTTCTTGAAAGTAAGGTTCTTGAGGGTAATTTTTGTAATGTGGTGGGGTTTTGTTTTCTTCAAGCTGTTCTCACAGGGTGCTTTTGGCTACGTGCTGCCCATCATATCCTTCATACTTGCCTGGATTGAAACTTGGTTCTTGGACTTTAAAGTGTTACCACAAGAAGCTGAAGAAGAAAACAGTAAGCTTTTGATATTTACCCTCTATCGCTGCAGTTGGCAACATTCAATCCCATGTTATCTGGCAGAAGAATGCTTCTTTCAGCTTCTCAAAATTTGAAGAGCTTATGGGAAAAATTAAATCACACGGCATAATTTTTATTTTCCTGGAAAGGAACATAAGCCTTCAAAGAAGTGGAGTTTTAATCTAGAGAAGCAAAAGTTACAGGAGTCAGATTAGCAATTTGTCAAGCACTTAGGGACATACATAATTTTGTACGCTTAAGACATGAATTTTAACTGACTTGGGCTTTTAAAATTTTATTTTCTGGATAATGCATAGAGTAAGTGTCTGGTTCTTCTTTTAGGAAGAGTAGACACAATAACTAACTCAATGTCACTAGCTCTTATTTTGAGGTGGAAAAGGGAAAGCGAAGAAGTATTGTGGAGATTCTGTTTCATGCACAGACAGAATGAGACCAGAGCTAGTATGAATTTCAGCCTCTTCAAGATGAGGCAGCTGGTTATCTGACACTTGATGTATTCAACTGAATGGAGGAAACCTATTGATTTATTTGCAAAATAATATTGCTTGAGTGGTGAGGAAAAGAAGGTGTAGATTTCAGCTACAGATGTTTTGTAGGTTTCAACACCAGGAGAGTAATTATACAGTGGACTTGTTATTTGTACATCATTACCTGAAATACAGTCTGAAACTCTGTTGGAAGGGCGTATTTGCCTGTTAGGTAAAAAGAAAAACTTTACATCGGCATGGATGCCTCCATTTTTTTCAGTGCTCTGTAATGCAGTCTTTCTACTTTGATCCTTTCTCTCTTCTTTTCCACCACTCCAAGAAAGAAGTTGGTTGAACTAGCTAATAAAATAAATTGATATTTAGAAATAGTAGTTTAGGTTGGAATGAGATTTTTTTTTTTTTTTTAATAACTGCTAGCTACCTCAGATAGCTCTTCTGATTCAGCAAAACATCAAGGTTTTCTTTTTTTTCCCATCAGTCTTCATGTGGCAAGGAGTAAAGGATGGAAGTTCAATAGCCTTATGTTGACCTAAAAATGCCATCTTTGCCCTGTTAGTATCAGAAGACCAGCTGATGGCAGTAATTAAGGATGAGATGAATTAGCTTCTCTCCCAACTCCTCTTGGCTTTTGTCCTGTATTAAACACACCAGAATAGCCCCATGTGATTTCCAAATAATTTTCCTGATTTTAGATGAAATTGAGCCAAAAGGAGTTGAGTGTTGGGAGTAACTACGTATGTTGAGACAGATGGGAGAAAGCAAGCCATTAATGAGGAGTCTTACAGTGGCAAAGTGAGAAAATAATTTATTTGGTTATGCGTGGCAGCTCACTGATCATTAAAAATATATTGCAGAGTTTTAGTTAGCCAGTGAATATTGATGAATTTACATATGGCATCCTAATCATGCAGTTGCACGTCATAGAAAGCAGCATTCCTTAATTCATGTGTACAGTACCTCTGTTTTGCTGGAGTGTGTCTCCTTAGCTTCCTGAAGTTACATAGAAGACATTAATGTTAAATTAACAGTTTGCTTTTTTCCCCCAAGATATTTATTTTTTAGAAGTAAGTTGTTAGAAATGCTAATACAATACATCAATCTTCTGCAACAATACTTGATCTTTAAGATGCTGTGTGATAGCACTGAGGATTTGTTTTGTTTGTTTGTTTTCCTTTTAGGATTTTTGATAGCACAGGATGCTTCTGAACGAGCAGCTCTTCTTCACCCAGGAGTCCTCTCTGATGGGCAGTTCTATTCTCCTCCTGAATCTGTAGCAGGTAGTTATATTCCCAAAGTGAATGATTTTTCTTATTGACATTAAACTCCTGCATATTTCCGCCCATTCAGAGGGTAAAGCGAGGGAAGGGTGAAAAAAATACATTTTCCTTTTTAAATTAAAAGTGTACTTGACAATCCTAAAATGAAAGATTCTGTTTGATTCAGTAATTCAGTTTAGTTGGTACCTATCAGATGAATTCCCATACATGTAGTTAGTGGGGCTTCTGACATTCCCCAAAAGTGTTAAAACCAAGATAAGTCTGAAGATTAAAACCATGGTAAGTCTGAAAGAAGATGATGCTGTAACTGAAAGGAGGTGATTATTGTTTGTTTCTGCCATTGATGATCCTTATGGGTTCCTTCCCACTTGAGATACTCTATGATTCTGTGATCTCTTATCTGCTAGCAATAGTGTTTATGCAGCAATGCACTATTTAATCCAGGCTAAGCTTAGAGCTTTACAGTATCTTAGGATACATAGTGAACCTGAAATTGCTCTAAAGCAAAATGAAATTTCAATCAGAGGCTTTTTTCCTTTCTTGTAACAAAAAGAAAAAGCCCTCTCTGTATAAAAAGGCTAGCTATGTGGGTATGCTAAACTGAGGGCAAGTATTAATTAATCTTAAGTCTGTACATCCCATGCTTTCTTCTAGTTGAGGTATGAGCTGAGTAAGCCAATAACTAATTGGAAATACTGCAGATTTATGAATATGTTTGCAGACATTTCAAGGAAATGAGTGATTTCTTTATGGGTTGAGTGGATTTGAGTCATTTGAGGACACAGTGTGAACCCCCAAATCCTATGTCTGTCTTTTTACCTTAAAATGTAAATATTATGTGTGTGTATATATATATATATTAATATCTGCTAATTGCTACAGATACATTTGCCTGTTTTGCATTTTTGAGTTATACATGTTGGTGATATTTTTCACTTCAATGGCCGTCTCTGTGGTTGGTGAGCATCTTGGTATAATAAATGACTTAGAGCTCCATCTAGGGACGACAAAGCATTAAGACAATGTCAAGTTTCAACTGCTGATTCAAAGCGAAAATGTAGTTTAGTTAAAGCTGTGAGTCTATCTTGAGGAATAATGGTTGGAAGTATTGTACTGGATTCAGCCTGGGATTTTTTTGGCAATAGAATATAGAGTGTGAGAGGAAGTGTAAGTGGAGCTAACATGTTTTTCTCGGCAGTTTGGCTGGATCAATGTTGCATGTGCAGTGAGCTGTTGTGCCTCAGCACGCGTGTGGTGACTACAGGTCACTGTGACTGTGCCAATGCTTTCAGCTTATCGAATGGCTGCTTGTCGCTTGGGTTTCAGTAGCAGCTCACTTGCCTTCTCCTAGTCTGCCCTAACTGCCAAGTAAATTTGTTTAAGCACCCTTTCTAAGTTTGAGAAACAGCCAAATGAATATATCTGAACTAAAACACACACACCGATAGTCACAAAGTATTCTGAAACTGTTAGATAATGTACAGTGAAAATAGCTACCATTAAAAATATTTTATTTAAAATTCTGCATTTCTTTCAGATAAGACAAACTATGGATTGTTCTAAGAGGGCAGATTTTGGTCAATTTACCTTGCATATTGATTGGAAATATATTTTGAGATAAACTATTTCCTATGATCATGCAGAGGGGAATAACCCCTGTGCTGACATGGAAACATGTCTAAAAACAAATCTCTGCTGTTAGGATATGACATTTAAAACAGGCTCTGTTGGAATTTTCAGCATATTTACCTTTTTATGTCTCCTTGAAGATGCCCATGTCCAGAGCCATACCCTTTTCGATCCACTTCTTTATATGGGTTGACTGTTCACCTTCAGGTTGCCAAGTAATCATTCTGGAGGTAGCAAGTGGAAAAACAGTCTGGAAAGAGTAAATTTCTACAGTTTCTGTACAATTTGAGCTTCAAAATGAAAGGCATGGTATTCTGAGAAAGGAAAGGATTTCAGTGTAGTTTGGCCAAAAAAAAAAAATAATTCTTAACACCTTTGTCTTTCTGTTTTAACTTCTGTGTGAAGAGGGAATGTGGGTCCATAGTTCAGCTTTAAATTGATAGCAAAAGCCCAAGGAAGTCTCACAGGCATTTTGACAAAGACAGTTCTTTACTTACCTTTTTCTTTTTTTCCTCCCCTGTGGGAGTCTCGTTTAAACTGCCCAAGACATGTATGGTGAAATGCACGGACTGATAATTTTCTCAGTTGTCCCTGAGAAGGGCTGACTGCCGCAGGGACCGACTGCCACCTCAAATGTGGGCAGAGGCATCTGCGGCTTGGATTGGATCTCTGGAACTGCAGGTCAGCGCTATTCACCCTGCTTGCCTGGTATCTTCTCGCTCTCCCTGAAACAACTGATCCGTCAAGACACCTTCCTGCAAAGCAGTGCCTGCAGCAGGAGCTGTCTCTGGGCACGTAGCCCTGTGACCCACGAAGGTTTCTTTTTGGGGCCTTCCAGGGCTTTGTCACAGCTGAGAGCAGGCAGGGGATGAGGAGAAGAGAACTGGGCAGGGAGAGGCAGAGGGAGCTGTTTGGTATCTGACGTAGAGCAAGACATTCTCATGCCAGAACACTAGATAAAGAAATTACTAATTTGTAAAGCAGATGATAAGAGGGATGGAGCACCTCTCCTATGAGGACAGGCTGAGAGAGTTGGGGCTGTTCAGCCTGGAGAAGAGGAGGCTCGGGGGAGACCTGATAGCGGTCTTCCAGTACCTCAAGGGGGCCTACAAGAAAGATGGGGAGAGACTGTTCAGTAGGGCCTGTTGTGATAGGACGAGGGGTAATGGTTTTAAAATAGAGGGGGGTAGATTTGGATTGGATATTAGGAAAAAATTTTTCACAATGAGAGTTGTAGAACACTGGAACAGGTTGCCCAGAGAGGTGGTGGATGCCCCATCCCTGGAAACATTCAAGGCCAGGCTGGATGGGGCTCTGAGCAACCTGATCTGGTTGCAGATGTCCCTGCTCCTTGCAGGGGAGTTGGACTAGATGACCTTTGAAGGTCCCTTCCAACCGTAACCATTCTGTGATTCTATGATTCTAAGTTGTCTTCCAAAGGGCAGGGTGTACCAAGTGGGAAAATCTGTTTGTCAGTGAGCAAATGTGGAGTTGATTGTCCTGTGTGTTGTAGTGAAAACTTGAAGCACTTGCTAACTGAATCCATTGACAAGGTAGGAATTTCAAGAATGATCCCAGTGCTGGGTTTTGGGTTTGATAATTGTTAAATAAAACCTTCTATGTGAAACATCCAAAATGACAAGAAATCTAAAACAAAAAGTAAGTATTTTTATGGAAAATAGTTGCTTTGAATTGCCTTTTGATAAGCCATTACCAGCGGTGGTCTGCTTTTTTCTTTTCCTTTTCTTCTTCTCTCAGCTGATTTAATAGTATTCTTATCTTCCTTTTCAGGATCTGATGAAGACTCTGAAGAAAAACAAGACAGTGAAAAACCAGTTGTATAGCAAATATGAAAAAACAGGTAAGTTCCTTCACATAGAACCTGAATATTCCTAAAAATAGTTTTTTCTTCTTAGTTCCTTCCCAAATAATAGCAGTGGGCTAACTCTGTGAGGAGTACATCATCTTTGAACCCAGTCTGCCTGTCTTAGCAACTTTAAGCAGAAAATCCTGCCAGGCTCTTGGGAGACTGTAGATGAGCTCCTCTGCTGCTGAGTTCGGGTTAAGCTGGGCCCAGGGGTCTGAGAGCTGTTCTGCAGTAGAGTGTAAAAGGCTGGAGGCTCGAGATGGAACACCTCCAGCATTTATTTATTTGTTGGTTGTCCTGGAAAGGACAGTGGTGGACTAGATAGATATGTAAACGCTCCTTTTTTTTGGAAGTGGGGAGGGATATTTCTTTGGAGATAGCAATGCAAGAGTGCTAGGAAGAGACTTTCTTTTAGTTTAGGTTTAGGACAAACAAACTCATCTTGAAGACTGCATGGGCAAAACTACTTTGATATTTCTCCTCAGTCTGTATAATACTACAAATAAGTTACACTGGAGCAGCTGCATCTTAAGATTTTTGTACTGTACTTTGGTTAAATATGACAGATGATTTATTTATTTTGGAAATGACTTCATTTGTTTTTGGAATTATCTTGCCCCCATGCTTTCACCTCACCACACATAGCAAAGCTCCAGCTAGGGGAGATATTAAATGTTCTTTAGAAGCTGAAGCTTCTGATGTTAAATTTTCTAGTGCTTGTCTGGAAAAGTGGATGGCCTTTTATTTTCAGCCTCCTTGTTTTCAATATCTGTTGTCTTGACTTGCATCTTCATTCATCCTGACTTGTGTAATCTGTTACAGAAAGAAAATCTCTGAGGGAAGTTGTTGGGGTTTGGAAACAGACAACAGAGTCTGGGGCTGACTTGCTGTTGGAGCTGCTGATGGGAGAATTTATTCATTGGAAAGCAAAGGGAATGGTTCCCATGTACTGTAATACCTCACAAATATGTACTTTGTTGACATATGTATATTAGGTTGCCTCCCACGTGGTATGAAAATATTTGTCCATGATGTATTATTATTCAGTGATTCCTGAAGTTGATCTTCTAATGACTAGGTAATTACTGGAAAGTGTTGTTTTGTGTACCTAATCAAGAGACTGATAATATAATGAAGTAAAACTTCTCTATGGTGGAAGTATATTTAATGATTGTTGGGACTCACTAGGTAAAATTATTTTATGTTATTGCAAACTTGTCATTAGTTTTATGTTTACTTTTTTAACTCCATGCATTTTCTTTTTTAATGGATATGTCCACTTTCTAAAATAAAAATGTTAAAACATGAGTAATGCATTATGATATTTTGTTATCGACTGAAAATCCCTGTGTACCACTTCTTTATTTCTTGTGGGGTAATGAGCATTCCAGTTTCCATACATTATTTTGTGCAAAATGTGTTACAGTGCTGTTTGGCTGCCTGTAGCGATGCAGTGGTAGTGGAACATCATTTGTTTGTTGCATGCGTGATATCAAAAGGACGCAAGGAGCTTTTTGAAATGACTTAGTTCCCACTTGTGTAATGGTGGTGGGTATTCTTCAGGTTCAGGGAGGAAATGGGAGTAAGTAAGTGAGCCTCTGCAAACACTAATATTACCCCAGCAGTGAAAGGAAGACAGTCAACCATTCAATTTAGGTGTGTAAATACAAGATATATATATTTTTCACATACGGATCTTAAGTGTTAACCAATGCTTGATCAAAAAAGTTTTAGATAACACTTAATTCCTACCTAAAAGAGAATGTCAGTCCTTATATAGCCATTAGATTTTATTAGGAAATATTTGCGTAGCAAATATTAAGTACCAAAATATTCTTCACCCATTAACTCATTACAAAGCAATATCATCCCTATGCATATTTCCAATGCTGTGGAACAGAAGAATAGTGGGTAGAAGACAGGAGGGGCTGTGGTGTAATTCTTGCAATCACAGCTTTTCCTTGAACTAGTACTGACTGTTTCAGGTTTGCAGGATTTTTCCACAAAAAGCACAAACTGAAATCATTAAAACATACATTGGCTTCCCATTATTCAGTCTCAGCAAACCAATAAACAGTAGGGGCTTGTAAGCCACTGCTGCTGTCAAACAGCCATGAACTTGCTGAGCCCTGGAAACGGCAGATGGATACCTATGTTGAACACTGTTCAGAGCTGTGTGGATGCAGGATCTCTCTTCTTTTTTCAGCTTGGGGTATGGCAAGTGGGCATGAGTCTAAGAAATGTAACCTTATTCTAAGTCCCTGCTTTCCCCTGCAGTTCAGTACTCAGAAAAATGAGGGAGATTAATACAAAATCATTAGCTGTAAAGCAGAACAAGCCATGTGCACTACTGCCAGACAATGCTGAGGGGTGATGTGTATTTTGTTATACAATCATGAATAACTGGCAAACTTGAGGTAAAGATTTTGTTTGTTTGCATTTTGTAAACCACCCTGTTTTCTTCCTGCAGTGTGTTGTTTAGGTTGTTGTTAGGTGTATTAAGTTAAATGAGATGCCCTGTTTTCATGTGTGATTGTTTGACAAAGAAAAGACACCCTTTAGTAATTCCATGAACAGTTCTCTTGTTGCTGCTGTGAGAGGTTTTATCTCCTGAAAAATCTAACACACAGCAGTTATGATATGGAAAGGAATTAAAAACACTTGATCTGAAATAATTTTGTTTTGTAAACCCTGCTAAGCAAATACAAAAACTCAGTTGTTCAATCTTGCCTTTCCCAAGGATGCATCTCCTCTCCTTGGGCAACCCCAAACATGGTCCCAGAAGCATCTTCCATCAGCCTTTCCTAGAAAATGCTGCCTACTTTACTTTGTAGCACAAATGAGATTGTTCATGTGAAAGTCAGTGGTAATGGACTGAATACTTGACATGACAGTCTGACAGCAAGCTGGCTTACCTTGTACTTGGGAACAGCTCTGAAGTTGTCAGCCTTACCTAGGTACACCACGTGTGGTTTGTCTCCAAGATGTCCTTCTGGGATAGCACACCAGCTCCTCAGGGCCAGTTCCTTTGGCAGTAGTGTCCTGGGAGCAGGGGTGTGGGTGGGCATGCCACATACACAGGGAAAAGTATAGCAACAGCACCCTTGTTACAATAAAGCGAGGGTGAAGCAACTGTGTCTCCAAGCTTGGGAACGCTCTTGCTCACTTCTACCTTGAGGAGAAACATGAACTCTCCTTTCAGGGATTTTAAGTGCTTGGCATGTACATTCACATGGCAGGTACTGTCACACAATGGTCATGTTTAAAACAAAAGGAGGTAGGTAACCTGTATTGCTTTCAAGCAGTAAGCTAAGTTAAAACACTCACATTTCAATCAAGTTAAGCTCTCTCTCCTTTCACAATTACTTTTTGTAATTAATTTTCTTCAGTTGAAGTTATATTCTAGTAACATATTGTTTAATAGTGAGACTCAAACCATAAGTGAAGATTTTATTTTAGGAACTTCAGTTGATCAACAGAAGGAAAATAAACCATGTGCTATCATGTTAGTATGATATTAAGTTCCCTTTTTCCCTAATCATGATTCCAGCTTTATCATCCAAATAAAAGAGAAAGTTTATGCGAATGGTGTATATCTGTAACCAAATCTATACAAACAAACAACTGCTTGCTCAACATCTCTCAAAAACTTTATACAGGTCAGGCAGGTTAGCAAGCTGCAAAATGTTGCCATCTTCTGTGAAGTGCTTAGGAGGTAAAAGATGAGTCCTAAAAGCTTTGTAAAGTACGTGTTCCACAGTCCACTTCCATGTTGTTGAACTAGAGTCAGAATCTTCATTCTGAAATACAGAAGAAAAAGGACAAACTGAAGTTCTCTTTTCCTCAAGGAGAACACTCCTTAAGAAACTATTAAGTGAGACTAGAGAGCGTGTAAAATTCTGTTAGTATTAAAGAGGAAGTTGTCTATACAGTCAAGTTAATTTTACGCTCTGCAAAGTCTATTTGAGTGGTGTCATTTGCAGAACAGGATAGCTTGACACAATGCTTAAGCTGATACTTAGACATAAGCAGACTGTATTTTTATAATTTATATACATCCTTATTCTTCTGTAGAAATTTATCATAGCTCAGCAGGTTAAAAATAAATCCCAAACTCAGAGGCCAAGGACTGTTTTAGTATTAAGTGCACTGCAATACTCAGTGTTAAAAGGTTTTCTTACTACATATACTACTTCAGAAAATGTAAGCCAGTCTGTCAGAATCTTGCAGCACTGCTACTTGATTCACTTCACTGAAAGTAGAGTCAGGACTAGAAGTCCATAGTTGTAAAGAAAAAGTTTCCTGTGTGTTGTTAATTGTTTGTTCATATGACTGGTTGCATATTCTTGTACCTGAGAGTTTGTCAGGTTGGCTTCATCTATTATATATTGCTTTCTAATGGAGTAGAACATAGCTAATTCTTTACTTAGGCTTTCAAAACACTCCTTTTCTTCATCCCAGTTAACCTGTTAAAAGAAAGAGAAGTCATTTAATAGAATTTGGGCAGCAGTCAGAGACTTGAGAGAGATTCTTCATATGGAGAAGTCATAATAATGTCTTGGCCATTTTTGTGCTGGTAAGGTAAAGGTATAGAACAACAACAATAAAAGAGGTAGAAACGTAGGCTGCCAAATCAAAGTATATTCTCATTCAATCAGTAGTTATGAATGCAGAGGCAAAGCACAACTAATCAGTAATCATAGTAAAAGTGTCTGGAGCATGTAACAGTACATTTAACCAGCTCCAGCCTTTCCTTTGCAGCTTCTCATGAATTAATTTGATTCACTTTATTCTTTCCTAAATAGAAAAAGTCATTTGTGAATGAATAAAATAATTAAGAGAATATACCTCTGTGGCCAAGCGAAGGATAAACATAGGCAGTCCTTCCAGTGGTGGAACATAGTTGTCTATCAGAAGCGGTAACCCAGTAAGGTTTCCTTCCTGCAAGGCAATGCTGCTGCTTCAGTAAAGTGTTCTTTCTTGCAGTAAACACACCAAAACTGTTACCTATTGCAAGACTGATTCTTATCAAACTTAGTGAGCCTTAGGGGTATTTGAAGTTACAAGTTTTTAAAGCCTGACACCAGTCAGACAGTGCAGGAAGAGGGTTAATGGTGGTGGTCAACTTCATGAGGCCTGTCCTGAATTCAGCCTCTGCCTCTCCCTCTAGCCACTGACTACACAGATCCCACTTCCGAGGGGAGTATCCGAGTGAAGCGTCTGGGTTACCTGACCCTTGATGAAGTTGTTCAGTTTTGTGTACATTAAGGAATACCTTAGGCCACACATAAAAGAAAAAAGGAGAGACACACACTGAGAGCAACAGTGATGCTGTAGCCCTGCCTGGCTAGAGGGCTGGTTAAGCCACACATCTTGTTTGGATAAAAGATCTGCATTTTAGTAGCAGAAGCAATGACTAAATTATTTGGTAACTAACTAAATATAAACTTCTTTGTGCAGCCCTCTTCTAAAAGCAATGTAAGTCCTGAGCATTTTTAATGAAAGGGGTAAGCAACCTGACTCTTACTAAGACTTAGCTCCAGTAAGCAGTGCAAGCAAACTGCTGCAGTTATCTGTTACCAACGTGTAATGCCATTCATTTACTGTCAGAAGTGATACGCAGCAGTGACCTCATCAATTTCAAGAGAAAAATAATCTTTCAACATTTCAGTCTTCTTTTTCAGAAACTCCACAATGTACTCAGCAAGCCCTTCTTTGGGGCCATCTTCTTCTGTCCAGCCACTTTCGGGATCCTCTAAAGCAAGCATTGAAAGATCATATAGAGGAGCGGGCTCCTAAAAATGGAGAAGACAAAACCGTTGTAAATGATCAACACACTCTACAGAAAATCTATAGCTTTTTCCTCCACATATATAAACTAACTGTAATATACTATTTGTGGCCTGCAGAGTGAACTGTTCTGCTTATCATAACCAGTCCAAAAAGTATGAATTTCTTTGTGATACGGTTCTGTGCAGTCCAAAATCCTGCAAAGTGGTGTGGTATTTACAGGACAAGTGCTAGCATTCAACAGTTTATTTATGACAGACTGTGTATTAAAATTAGTTATTTATGCCAGTGTAACAAGCAACAACAAAACTTGGTGAATATCTAGAAGTGACACTAATAACAAGCAGCCAAGATGACAACTTACAGTAGTAGCTATAAAATTACTAACAGAGCTTTCTACATTCTATGATTGTAAAAGAAACAAAACATCACTCTTACAGTGGACAAAAATCTATGAAACTATACATTTCTCTGAAATTACAAGGCTTACTGTAAATAAATTTTAAAATATTTTTCTCTAGAATATAATGTAAAATTATACTTACAGACAATCTTAAGACTCCGAAGTTTGCAAAGTCGTAAATAAGTATCTGGTAAAAGAGTTCTTGGCTAAATTGAGGTAAAAAAATTAGTTATATTGACAGGATCATGTATCTCCAAGTTACCGTAATTAAAAGTGGAGAGCAGGGCTCATCTTGGAAATATCAGATGTACATATCCATTCATACTAACAAAAAATCTTACTTTAACTAAACAGTTTAAGATTAACACGCACTGTCTAGATGTCTGTAATTAAATCTGTTTCTTGGTTTCTGACATCACCCACATTGGTTCAGAAATGTTATATACCCAAGCACACAGCCACTATCCATTTATTCCTAGATACCTTGTATTTCAACTTCTTTTGTACTCCTTTACTGCAATGTAAGAAATGCATGGGATCTTGGAAATTTATAGACATGTCTAATCTTAACTATACTCTCTTATTTGATACAAAATTTATGTAGCCAGCACAGTAAAAGTGTATGTGGGAAAATACAAACTTTCTGTTATCATGACGCCTTGCAGCTTCTCTTCATGCAATTGGATACATCGTTTTATGTGACTTTTCTGAAGCCTCTGCTTGCTTATCTTTATGCAGTGTGCTGTAGACAAGTTGCTGCAGTAGACAATCACGAAGCATATAAAATGTCTTTCCCTTGCCCCAGTCTGGGAGCACACAATGCAGTAGCTGGCATTTTAATTACACTGTTGCCCTGCAACTTTTCCCAACCATGCCAGACTTGTTTCCACTGTGAAGTGACTGCTTCATCTTCAGCCTCATGACTTTTTGGATAGGCAACAAGAAAATCATGTTGTTTTTCCT
Organism: Ardeotis arabs; assembly: GCA_011801015.1. Taxonomy (NCBI): domain Eukaryota; kingdom Metazoa; phylum Chordata; class Aves; order Otidiformes; family Otididae; genus Ardeotis; species Ardeotis arabs. The sequence goes on from JAAGAY010142863.1 coordinate 34,393, forward strand.
GTCATTTCCTTCCTTCTTCTAATTAGCTTGGTAAACGGTACTTATGTCAACTGCCAACACGTCTAACAGCTTCTTTACCTGAGTTTTGTTGTGTTGAGAAGATACAGTTTTGTCTGATATTGGGCCAGAGCCCACTGAGGATTGACACAGCCAACAAATGAGTGATCATGCAGCATCTCCTGAAGATCTAAAACAATTGAGGGGGTGGGGGAAAAAAACAAAAGGAGATGATTTCATATTTGCAACCCTGCCGTAATGTATTTAGTTGAGCGGTTCATTTATTTTAGTGTTAAAGTCTCAGGTTACTGTTCAGTCACTATGACGTACTTGCTTCTACTTATAGGCCTGTACTGCCAATTGTCAACAAATTCTGAAGTCTTAATCATTTGTGTGCATACACATATACTCACATATATTAAAGTATAAGTGAGAATAGTTATATAACAGTTAAACTACAAATGCAAATTAAAAAAAAAATCTCTGCATTTGACTTGAATAGCCCTTCAAAATTCCTTTCCAGGCACAGGATATTAGTAAGGAAGCACAGACATAATTCAAAGAAAACTGTAGATTTTGCACAACTTTGCAACAAAAATCTAAGATCATCAGACTAAATGCTGAGTGCACGATATATGAGGTCCATAACTTATTTTTCACTCCCAAAATAAGTTTCTGGCCTTTTTGTTTATTAAAAAAAAAAAAAAAATCCAAGAAAAGTCAGTTTCCATAATAAGAGTTCATTTTAGGCATTCCATAACAAAATGCCACGAGTTGCAGTCCTTGGGAGCAGCTTTGTTACAGGAGCTTGGCACTGCAACCACAGCATGTGCAGACCATTACGCTATCCAGACTACACCGTTACCTCTTCTGAAGGAATACAGTCCTGTAGGTATTTCTTACATGTGTGACAACAAGACACAGCTTCAAGCAGCTGCACAAATTCCACCACATATTTTGAGACATTTTCAGACATTTTCCGGCTCAGAGACAACCACTTGATTTCAGTATTTAAACAGTGACAGGCAGATATGCAATTACCAGCTCAGAATTAGCAGCCTAATGCAAAACTTCTTCTGGAGCACAGGTAAAGTGTCAGTACATGCTTTCTAAAGGTCAAGACTGCAAGTAGTTTTTTAAGAAGTTATTTATCACAGATGCCTGTTAGTCTAGCCATTTTAGCTGTGGAGCTTCCCCAATTCTTACTACTAGAAAAGTCAAAACAAATTCAAGAAAAACCCTGGAACATGAGATTGCCAACATTTAGACTAACTGAATAATACGGGTTATGTGACTGTATGACTCTGAAGGCAACTGAAAGAGCTAAGAGGGAAACAACCCTAGAATGAATTGTGAATCCTTCACCTTTTTCTAAAACAATTCTTACCAGAAAATATAATATTTCACCAGTCTCATCATTTCATAAGTTGGACAGATACAAATATAAATAGAAAGCAAAAGCAGTAAATAAAAACTATGACTATCAAGCCTGTCCCAGTCTACTTCACAATCATGTAAGTAAGCAAAATTGTTGTAATGGTCATATCATAGCTGCCATTTCTGTCTCAAAATTACAAAACAACTTCGCTTTTCACGCTGTGATTTTGTTATTAGTTATGATGGAAATTCAGGTTTGTAAGCTATTTGGACTGCATAAAATGTCTACCTAACAAGGTACACTGAAGTCTTTACAACAGTCCTCCAGTATTGCTCAGTATGGCAGCTGCCTGTTCAAAGTTTGATCCTTGACATTTAACAAACATTTTTGTTAAAAGCTCACTTAGCAGCACAGTGAGCTGGCTGGGCCACCTTTTACATATCTTTTTCCACAGCAGTTCAAACCATCATACTTGGTGGAATAACAATAATTTTGAGAAGCAAAAGGCTTGCTTACTTGCATGTGCCTGGTTACTAATTTCCTCCTGGAGAGTCAATACACTGGTCAAGTTGATAATTCTTCTTCTAGGGGTGCAGGCAGCAGTCATGTCCTTTCTCGTGTCATCTTTCTCCATTTCTATGTCCGCATCTTCCCGTGGTCTCTTTCTGCAATACCGAGAAAAAAGGAATTATGTTTAATTTTCCTACCACTTCAGCAAAAGAGGCATGCAACAGATGGGGTGCTCAATTCACATGCTGTGCATTAACACAGGAAATGCAGAAAGTATTCCAAAGCTTCCCAGAAAGACTTTCTATTTTACTTCTGAGGCTTAACTTATTAGGAAAAAGCAATTTGTAAGAGTGTAATACCAATCGGATCAGACGTGTTGTTCAAGCATGAAGCAAATGAGGCTCTAAAGCATACATCAAAAATGTTGATATTTCTAATTATTTTTTAATCATCATTTTTGTGTAAAACAATAATAATATTTTAAAATCAGATTCCCTCAGAAGCATTTGGCCTCTCATAACAGCTCCTGCAGGACCTATAAGATTACAGCACTTTTATCTTTACTAGGGTAATGTCTGCAAAATTCAGTGATGTAGTTTCTATCTTTCTCTCCCCCCAACAAAAGAAGGGCCTCCAAATAGATAGATAGACCAGTATGATCTCCCTAAACTAAAGTTAATGTCATTATTTATACTGTTTCTTGCCTTTCAGTATGCATGGAAATCTCCTTCCACTTACAAAGTTTATCACAAGTTATGTAATTTACAGTTCACAGATGAAACTTAGTTTCTCAATAAAATGCCATTGAAAGTTATCCTAGGAAAATTTTTCCTTCTGAAAAAGAAGTAGTCTAAAGAGGTCAGAAAAATCTTCCGTTTCAGGGCCATGCTGTGAAATAAATAGGTAGCCTGGCATGACCTCAGGAAAGACGAGACTTACCGAGTAGGCACTGTCTCAGGAGACAAGCCTCCACTCTCACTCTGCCCCCCAGGCATCACTATGTCTTCCTGAACATCAGACACTTCAACTAAATCACTGACATCTTCCATTTCAGCATCCTGTGGCCTGACCACACCCTCTGGAGGTCCTGCATTAACCTCAGTTGTCGCTTCAGCAGGGCCTGTACTTAGGGGGTTGTTCACCGGCTGAAGAAAAGCATCCAGTTTCTGCTCTCGGGAATCAGTGCGAACCATCTGATGTGCGTAAACTTTATCACTGGTTCCTTTGGCAACTGCAGAAGAGTTTGCTGCTGATTTTACAACCTCACTGGAAGAACAGTCGGCCCCCGGAAGCAATGTCTTCGTTCAGATACAGGAAAGTAAAGAGAAGAGATTCAACAACAAGAAGAAAACCACAAAGATCAGCCACATTTCTCACAGCATTGTTCTGCTCAGTGGCAAGTAACTTTCAAGCCCTACAAACACAGAGTCAACTGCTTAAACAGGCTGCCAACTTTGCAGTTGCTAGACATGTAGCATAAATGTCATCTTCTTGGCAGTTAAATGAAATAATTAGTTAGCATTCCCTTATCTCAAAGGAAAAATATTTAATGTAAAAAAGAACAAGGAAGATTGTTTTGTTTTGGTTTTTTTTGAGATTATAGTTATCATTTTAAACTATGCACTACATAAAGAGATACTAGGAAATCATCTTCAAGATTTTTTTCCAGTTAGATTACATCAAAAATGTTATCAAATACACAGAACAAGCATTTCCTCAGTCATACATCTTTCACATAATCTAGGGCAGAATAAAACCAGTTTTCCACATGTGAAGACTAATATACTCGTAAAATCAAAAAGGCTGAACAGATACTCGACAGAAAAGTATTTAAAATGTTTTCATGTACTTTTTCTCCACTAAGTTCACTGCCACATTGTTAACATTGGTATATTAAAGCAATTTCATCCATGAAACATAGCTTGAGATCTTTGCTCTATCAGTATAACATTGATGACTATCAGTCACTGCATGGATTGTACTACTGAACAGAGTAAATGTATCCACAGTAGTTAAAATAGCGCAGAGCTGTGCTCACTTCACACACATATTCTCACCTGAGTGAAGTACATCCTTGAAGAATTAGACCCCAATAACTTGCTCTCTACATGTTGTTGCACACGGTCTAGAATACTGTCTTCATGAAGGAAATGGACCTCATGCTTTGTAGGGTGCACATTCACATCAACATTCTGGGGGGCTATTTCCAGGCTGGAAAACATTTTAAAACAAGTTAACTTAGAACTTCCTATGGATGGCACAGAGGGCACAAATCGGTTCAGTACAAAATTTGTCAGACTTGGGGCCATTGCTCCATACAAAGAAGCCAAAATAGTCCTGAAACCTGCTAAAGTTATACCAAGCAAATCTGACTGTAGCGTATTAAAAAATAATTACTCTGAAGAACTCTATTCCAAACTCACCAAAATCAGCTTACATAGGTAAGCTTAAATCAAACTCCCCATTGTACTACTACAAAACAGTTTTTAGAAGTATCGTTTACTTGCAGTGGATGCCCTGATATTTAGCAATAATCTCAAGTAGAAATTCAATTAAATGCTGCAATGCAAGCACTTTATTGTTAGAAAGCACTGGATATCAATACGTTCCACTAGTGAATGGCAGATTCAATTGCTTAGCAATTACAAAGGCAGGTTTTCCATTCTATGTCACATTCTCCAATTTTTAAAGGACAGTTTCTGTTCAATTTTAGCTATCACTTGACTTCTAGAAATTATTTATTTCCTGTAAGCAGTATGCAATTCACTTATTTTTTGTTGCATTAGCATACGAAGAACAGTAACTGTTAAAAATACAGATAAAAATACAAATCTCAGCAAGGTAAAATGTTAATGAGTTTGGAATAAATTATCTGACTGGTCCTAAATGCTCTGCTGTATTCCCAGCAGAACTAATTTTCCTAAGTAAAGAGCATCCATAATACGAAGGGACTTCAGCTGAAATTACAGACACTTACTACTTCTGAAAACAAGGCCTGTCTTCTTAGGATCTCTTTAATATGATTTAATTATCTCCTGTCTGGCAATTAAGTATCTCAGTGCAATGCTTCACACTACCATCACGAACACAAATGTCCTTCTAAACCTACTCACCCTACCTAGCTACATCCTAAAAGACAGTATTCAAAGGCTATTTCTTCCTATTACTTTACCTTAAGTATAGGAATGGATGCGTACTTTTTGGCAAATAAGCAGCATACACAGTTTCTATGGCTTTCCGCAAAGCGGCTGACTCTACCAATCGATCTGAAACACAGAACAAAATGCTATTTTCAACAAGCCCCGCTGAAATACACTGCCCAGTGTCCAACTACTCGTTCAGACCAACAGCTTCACGCTTCATATCTTCAAAGGGCATCTGTTATATCTATTTATTCCAAGATCTACTTATTCTTCATGTGAAACTAGGAATAGACAACATGTTCTTAGTATGCTTTATATTTAGAAGTATTTTTTTCCACAAATACTGAAATAACCAGACTACCTTTTCATTATTTCATACAGTCAAGGTTTGTTGCATCCTATGCCAATGTTGCTACAGAACAGTGAGACCACTCTGTATAAGTTCACAGGACACAATCATAACCTTGATACTCCACAAGCTTAAGTTTCTTTAGGCCCAGTCTTAGTTGCTTTCCACTATTTAGAGTGCCAAACGTGATGAAGATCACAAAAAGAAAAACACCTTGAGTCTACAATTAACTGTAATACTTACTCTTCAATGTTTTTAAGAATGCTCATACATTTGATAGTTCTTCAGAAAGTTTTGTTCTTCTGATTATTATGTAAGCAACATATGACTGTACAACATGCTGGGTTTTTTTATAACTTACGGTTTATGAAGAGTAAAAATATACATTTCTTCACAGAGTAGTTTGCATTCGTGATGTAGCCTTTCATTTTAAAGGCCAGATTTGCATCTTCACAGCCCACTTCT
>JAAGAY010142864.1:0-29737 GCA_011801015.1 Ardeotis arabs
AAAAAAAAAAAAAAAAAAAAAAAGAAACTGCATAATTTTGTCCATCAAATCACATGAAAATATTTTCAGTTCATGCCCAATGTCTTGTCACTGAAATGAATAGATGTATTTGTCAGGTTACTTAAACGTGGAGCACCTGGATTGTGATCACATCCAGTCCTTAATGGATGACACTTTTCCTGCCTTTTGTCCAGTATCTTTCCATTCCTTAGCACAGAAGGGCTTTAAAGAGAAATCAATGTACAATCACATGTAGTAAACACAGTGGGGAAAAAACAAAGACACAAACAGGATTTAGTTATTTCCAGGAAGATCTTGAATGACTCTTACCAGAGTGTTTGGTGTCCTAGACAGCAAGAAATAGTAGGAGGGAGGTAGTCCTTCGGAAGCTGTGTTTTCTCCCTGCTGTTTCTTGGAGTTTCTAGGCACTAACAACATTCTTCTTGTTGAGCTCAACTATTTTTACTCAGGGTTTTAAATTTCATAGCCTGAAGCAGAAGCTTCTGAGTGCAGTGTTAGCTTTTCAGTTATTTTATGATGTCTTTGAGAGAAAGAGTTACATCAGAATGTAAAGCAGGGAGCTTTTATTACAACTATATATTTGGTCTTCTGCAGTGATTCCCACAAGTATTTAATGTACGTTTCACTCTACTTATAAAAGTACTGATGAAATATTTATTAGAGCAAACATCTTTTCCTTTGACACAGTTAGAAGTTTTTTGAAGGGATTTTTGTTTTAAAAATCAAAATTAGTCAGTATATAAAATCATTTCAGTAAAAATTTACTTAAAAAGAAATTTATGGAGGACACTCCTGAGTCAGGAAATATTGCTTTGTAACAGAAAGGTGGATTCCCCCACTCTTTGTGGAATATTGTAAACTCCTAGTCTAGAAGAAGAGTAGGCAGATTCTGCAATATTCTATATTAGCCCCAAACCACAGACCACAGTACAATGAATTTTGAATTAGACGCAACACTAAAAATTGAGACTAAACCTAGAGAGCTGTAGGGAGGACCCATATCAGACATACAAGTCCAGGTGAAGCAAATACTTCCATTTGCCATGTGTTTTAATCACAGACTTTGAGTTAATGAAACATTTCCTTCCAGCATAGCTACACTTTTGCATTCTCGTAAGATATTGGTCATTTTTCTGGAGAGTTCCAAGATATACATGAATGTAAAAATACACAGAAAGAAAACAAAGAATACGGTAATATCGCAGGAAAGACACTTGAGCACAGAAGTGAAGAATATTGCTAGTCAGCATTGAAAAAAAAATTGCCTCCTATCACAAGAAAATGGATATGTCCTTCTGAGTGAATCCCTTAGGTGCCTGTAACATGACGTAATTCTTCCCAAGATTTTAGAACAGGAAAGGGAACTGAAAACTGTAGGTTGGTGGAAACTTGCTGGGAGAACTTAGCACTGATTTTATCCTGAAAGTCACATGCTATATTCTTTTGGAACTTGCTACCTAAAATTAAATCACCATGGACTATTTTGAAAACTTGAGCACATATCAATTTGCTTTTACCTTGTTGCTATTGATTAGTTAAAGCTGAACTACTTTATCCTCAGATAATTTCCTTTCAAACAACGGGATAAGGAAAGAATGGTAAATAGTAGGCAGTAACATGGAAAGCACTTGGTAAGAACCTTAACTGCTTGGTTGAGTGTTCACTATAGAGCACATCAATATTCTATAGTAATCTGCAAAGTCTTACTAGCAGCATATAATTTATTTTTTTTTTACTTCACTTTTGGCAAAAGAATGTGGAAGTTCTCCTTTGAATTCAACATGCTGGATTATTCACAGTCAGAGGTGGCTAGAAGAAAAGAGTTCATTTACTTCTATGCTTTTTGGAGGAGTAAATAATATTTTTATGAGTGTGTTTTCTCTTCTGTGAATGAAAATAAAGGTAAGTGCCAGCTAACATCATACCACTCTCGTTGCTCACTTGTCTACTAATTTTGCAAGGATGTATGGTTCAACTTTCTCTAAAGATAGTTAGGTTTTGAGGGAAGGTTTAGTTGAATATTCACCCTATCATAGTTTAGCCCCTCTCAGGACCAAGCTACGCAGTCTCTCACTCACTCCCCCCACCCTTCAGTGGGACAGGGAGGAGAATTGGTATAGAAAAGGCAGCAAAACTCATGGGTTGAGATGAAACAAAAAAAAAAAATTAAGAGAAATAACAGAAGAAAACACAACAGAAATGGAAAACAAATATAGTACAATAGCTCAGAGCAAGTCTCAATGCCCAGTTTCCTCCCAAGTGGCAGGAGCCTCCCCTTCCCCTATCTCCCTCCTCACTTATATACTAAGCATGGCATCCCATGGGATGGACTAGCCCTTTGGCTATTTTGGATAAACTTACCCCAGCTGTTGGCTAATTAGTAAACTACCCCAGCTGTGTGCCCCAGCCATAGGGGCTGACAGCTCCAGTTCTCCTCCCAGCTCAGGTGAATGTTAACTGTATCCTAGCCAAAACCAGGACACGCTCGTTCTAGCAATGACTGCAAAACACTCAGGGTTGCTTGTCTGGCAAGAATGCTTTCTACTGGCATTGTTGGGATTGATTATTAATTTCCACATTTGAAATGTGTCCTTTGAAGGTTAGCAAGAATTTCCTCCAGTAGAACAGTGATTTCTCTGATAGTCTTTACTTCCATATCCTTTATAGTGTGCCATTCATTTGACAGTGAAATCGGGGGATATGTGGCAGAAGGGGAAACACTTCATTTTTAGTAAAACTGCTGATTTTGATGGATTCTAGTTTCTCCTTTCTTGGGCAGGAAATATATAATGAAAGCAAGACAAATAGCACTGAGGCATTTACTATCTAAAACCAATATTTTTTTTTGCCCTATTCTATCATCTTTGCTTAACTTTGGATAGTTTTTTTTTTTCCTTACTGACTTGATTCTATAAACAAGAGAATTCCATAAGCAAGAGAGGAGATGAAAGAATAACACGACTCCATCTTCCCTCTGAAGTTTTCATTTTGTTACTTTTTCTCTTTCATATCTATTTTGTTATCATGGAAATCCTTTTAAGGGGAGGCAGCGCGCAAGAAATCAGCCTTTTTTCTGGGTTTATTACACAGCTCTTCAGACCTAAACCATACTATGTGTTGTCATAAGGACTAACAAATGACTGTCCAAATGTTGCAGAATTGAAGGACATTTAGTTTGAACTTGTGTCGGATGATCCAAGAGATTAAAACCCGCAAAGCTATGGGACAATGAAAATAGGGGAGGGGGAAGTATTCCACTGATCATACACCTTCTTTCTTTTATGCTACAGCTACCTTATTTTATTAATGCATTACTACAGAAACTAAGGTGACACACACAGTGGGAAATGATAGCATTAGAGAGCAGATTTCTGTCCTCAAGGGAAAATAAACACACAAAAGTAGTTAAATAATCAGGTATTGGTTATATGGACCACTCATTTCTGTAAAATTAATGTACATAGACAGCCTACCCCCACCATTACCTTTAGTGAAACCCTTAGACAGTTTAGCTGAAATACACATAGAATTAATTGCTGGTGGTGCAAACACAACTATGCCATAACTCTGCTTACCCTAAAAAGCAAACATACTGAAGAAGATTTACCTACAGTTAAAAACCCATTAATAAACCACATAACAAGATGGTAGAGAGCTATCTTTAAGAGTATGATGAGTGCAGGCTTCTTCTATAATGTTTCTTGTCTTACACCCTATAGAGAACACATTCCACTTTAAGGTGTTGTAATGTTATAATGCTCACACTGGGTTCAATATTGCATTTTAGTAAGAACAGACACTTGGCACCACCGCTATTCTGACCATCCCAGACATTTGTTCAGAGATGGTGAAAGTTTTTGCAGGGCAAGAACTTGATCTTCGGAAAAAGTTCAGCACTAAGCCTTCACTTGTTAAAAAGAAATTTAAAAAAAGAAAAAAAATTGGCCCCAGAAAGATGTACTAAGACTAAGTTTCCTGAGCTGCTGATTCATCTTGGTGGAGCTCCACGCATGTGTTGTGAGTTCCAAAAACATCTTCCCTGTGTATACAAGTCCTGGCCAAAGGCATTACAGAATCCAAACTTCGGCTGACAGCATCCAGAAATGTTTTGCAAGCCTGAAACTTTGCACTGTAGAAACAGCATTGCAAACCCAACACAGACAATGTGCTGCGCCCACAATGCAAAGAGCGGTCTAAGTTTTGAAAATATAACGACAACTTTCTTTCCCCCAGTTTTTGTGCCGCTTTGGGGCACCACGACCATATTCTCTAACAAGGATTTCCTGACACCGCATCCACAAAATTCTTACAACATGCCAGTGCCATGTCACAACCCCGGGACAAAGAAAGGCTTAGTATACTGCTTTCAGACAGTCTGAAACTACCAGATGGTTTTGGAGGAACGTTCCCAGCTACATATGCTAGAGCCAACCCAAACTTATATTAATGTACATGGAAATAAAAGCAGAGCTCAGCTAGGCTCATCTCTAGGAACCGGCAGTGAGTCTTCAAAATTTCCTCTCCAATTTTCTCTAGAATAATCAAGTATTTGCTTCTGCCAAGGTCTCAGCCCTGGTACCTGTTCTTCAACTGCTTTTTCACTTATGTCGACTGAGGAGCAACCTCACTTGAATACCTAACTGAGTGAAACTCAGAGCATATCAAACCTAAAAAGCCTGAAACACTGACAATAAACAGCACTTATGAAAGAAAAAATTACATACTAGATTTGTTCCACGTAAGGACCTTGCACAACCTCACCTTACACTGCTTAAAGTTACAGTAAGAAAACAATTAAGTTTGCATAACTGTACCTTGGTGACGCAAATAGCAGCCTTAGAAATGTCATGTATAGGAAACTACCTATAGTCCACCCAGTAGTGAATTTGAGAGACAGGTTAAGTCAGTGCAGTATTTTAATGTTGTAAAGGTCTGAATTAAACCTACATTTTAATGACAGATGCAACAATATTTCCGCAGCAAAAATATCTAATCTATGATTAGAATGAACACTTTTAAACAGCATAGATTATTATCTGTAGGCCTTTTATAAAGTGTCACACAGTAGTCAGAGCCTTTTTACTTGGTCAATAGATCTTTTGACTGTGAAAAATTCACGACTGGAAAACAAGTTTGTCTCATTCTTAGCAGCAAAAATCACTTATTCCATTATCCAGGCTACGCATTTGGGCCAGACTCAGAAGATGTTTGCATTTGAATGACTGTATACATAAAAAGAGTTCCCAATAATTCTGTCTGCCCAGTTCTCTTCCATAGCTAATCCATTCACTGAGAACAGAGTCTTATAAGGGAAAACTAGGTACCAGTATTAAAAACAGCACAACAAAACAGAAGAACAAAGTAAGGACTTCTTATACCATTTCTTCCTAACTCATCCTAGCACCAGGCTTTGCATTTGGCATGGAGCCTACTACAGAGGTTGAATACAAGAAGGGGGCAGGGGAGGTTTGCTTTAAGAAAATATTCTTAATAGTCAGGAGGAATCAAGAGATACCTACTAAATATTTATATTCACATCTGATTCACTTTGGATTTTACCATTTAATTGTTCAATTAATTTTTAAACCATCAGCCTCCCTTCACATGATCTCTTCCTATCTGTCAACCATAATTTTGTTCTTTAGAATGATACAAATTACTCCATGTTTCCAAGACACTAAATGGCATTCATGTGGGGTACAGAACTTTTTTTACTGTAAAATCTAAGTGTCATATGGTACCTGTCTGTCAGTCAAACCAAGAGCAGAGGAAGTTATGTTGGGAGCATTGCATAGATTTACTTTACTGTTCCCAATTTAAAAACCAACGCTCCAAAAATAAAAAAAAATTAAAAAAAAATAGAGAGTGTTGTGTAATACTACAATAAGGTTGTGTTTTGCCCCAGCTCTTATATTTTGCAAAAAACCAAAAGCAGTAAAAGTCATACTTTACAAAACAAATGGCAGAGCTGTTAGAGCTCAGTAGTCTCTCCCTTGTTTTCCTTCAACCTTTTATCAATCTCTTCCCAAAATGTCATATTAGATTCCCATATTATTTTTCTTATATTCCAGTGATCCAATGTTTCATAAGTAGGTCAGCACTACAGCACCTTCTTTATCTTATAGTACAATTCTGACTTCTGTTCTGATATAATTTGACTTTTTTTTGCATATTCAGTAACTCCTTGGCATACTGTCTTACTGAAATAAGAGATGCCATTCATGTTAACACGCATGGATGATTAGGTCTAAAACAACCACTTCATTTCTGAGTCTAAAACATTGCAGAATCTCAGAGTATAAAGCAAAAAACATTTATAATTACAGTTAGGATTCATGTTTTATCAACAACCAAAAACCTGATCCATGCCCTCTAAATGCCACCCTCCTAACAAGTGAGCTACAAGAGGATTAACATGCTGTTTAAATAATTTTTGAACCCTACGTTTCAAAGATATTAAAATTGCATACCAGAATTTTGCCACAGATTATCTTCTTAAGTTTACAGCAATATTGCTTTAGGCATATTAAAACAGAATTGGCCTTTTTCACTCTAGTTTTTCCAAGTGATATATGCAATCTACAACTTAATTTTGGCATTCTCCTCCTTTTCATGTGACTAACTCAGCCAGAACGTTATGTGAACACAGTATTTTTAATTCAATTTCTCTTAACTAAAGAAACTGTGTCTTTTTCTGCAAGCTTTTTTTTTTTTTTGGCTGCATATTCATCCTATACCTAAGAATACTTCATTACTTGGATTGCCTACATGTAACCTTCTGTCCCTTGGCTATTTTCCTTGCTTGGAAATACCTTGCTAAGACATCTGGGCTCATGGCTGTTGCTTTAGCCATCTGATCCATAAGGATAAATTCAGAATTTGTAGCTTCTTAATGGCTCAGGAGAATAGCTTTTTTTTTTTTTTTTTTAATTTTATTGCAGCAGAAAATTAAAAGTATTAATCTTCTAGTATTGTAACCAGGAGACAGAAGAAATATAGCTCCTGAAGATGTGAACTAAGAGTTGTTTTAAATGGAAAGTAAGTCTATTTTTCATACCTCAATATTTTCCGTTGTATTTCTGCAGTGTGGAAACTGGAAATCTTTATTTGTAAAGCGGAACAGAATAATACTCATAGAATTTACTATGCCAACAAGACAGTTCTCAGTGTGATATTTAACTGATGACTAAACACCAAGATTTGAGAACAGTTTTGCGACAGTTTACCATGAGCTGGATGTAACATAGACCCTACAGTGAGTTTTTCCCCTGCTGAAGAAACACAGGCAGGCAGAGCTAGAGTCATGGTATTGCTACACAGAGCATGTCTCCTCCTTTTTTGAGCACAAATGCATGTCTGAACTAAAATTTTTTTTCAAAGTCACCTAAAAAAAAAATAAATAAAAAAAATCATGTTGCGTCCGCCTCCCATACTACCCTTCTTTTCCCCTTTTTCTCAAGTGTTGCATGAAATAAATGCAAATAGATAGAGTATGCTTTTAGTTAGTAGTACTGCATGTCAGTTTCTCAAGTGACAAAAAGTTTTTGCCTAAAATGTGAACAGCAAATTACAGTGCATGTAAGGATGTTTATTAAATATGACTAATTCATAAAGAATTATATACAATTGACAGCATAATAGAAAAAAAATGCAGTGTCCCTATACATCACTACTTATTATTGCATATAATTAAAGGAAGATATTTTATTTTAAAAAACCAGATTATACTAGCATTATTAAACATAAATAATTCACAGAAAGTGGAAGTCTAATTAATTTGGTACTTTGTTAAAAGAATATTGCAGGAAAATAAGTTCAGTATCATCTACTGATATAAAATTTCCCAAACTCCTAGAGCATTTAATGCAAGAGAAAATAATTCATGCATCTGGACCCATTCGTACATTAATCTACTCTCATCTGGCCTAGAAATTGAATTACCTCACTTCTCAGAGATCCACAGCATGCTTGAGGTCAAGGAAAGTACAGGGGTTTTGACCTGGCTTGTTGCAAGGTTATGTAAAAAATTGACATTAGGTTTAGACTCAGTTGAAAAAAATGTATTTGCCCAGGAAAGTTTAAGTATAGGAAGAAACCCTGAGACACAGAACTCTCCACAGCAGCAAGCTTCAGGCACTGAAGCGGATCATCTAAACGTTGCCTTAAGGCTACATTAAAATGTTTGTTTCAAAATATTGTTGCTTAAAATGAGACATTAACTTCATTTAACATAGCCTAACAGACAGCTGGGAGATAGCCTCATGCCCTGCTCCATAACTGTGCTGGGAAACAAATACAAGGTAGCCAAACCAACAAATACAGCAGCGCCAGTTGCATCCCGAGTTAAACAACAGCTTGGGTTACAGGTAAAATTGGTCATTGTTCCTGCAGGTTTGTGTCACTGTTAGTGAAGGATGCAGCAAGAAGAAGGGAATTTCCTAGGAATGAATTACCAGGTAAAAATCTTCCAAACCACAATAGGAACCAATAACTTGGCTGACTTATAAAAAGGTAGCCATAGAAATCTTAAGCAAGAAGATTTTGCTGTGAAACTCCCCAAGAAATTTGTCTTTTGAACTCCACATACAACTCCATAAAAATACCTCTGAAATATATATATATATTTTTTTTTACAGGCTTATCTTTTTCACATTAGATTGAATTTGTCTGATATTTGTTATATTTACAAACCAAACAAACTAAACTTCTGCTGTCTGTTTGGGAGGGAGGGGTTTGTAAATGAGAGCGCAATAAATATCACTGCATGGTCAAACACTGCTGTAACGAGGTCATAGACTAAAACTCTGGATTCAACGGCTTCCATAAGTGGGTGTAATTTGCAGTGCGTCCAGAATGTTAACGAGTCAGTGCTACAGCAGAGCTGTGTGGGAAGCACATTCCTCTGTCAAGGACCCTTGGAGGAGACTCCCCAAAAGGCTTGTTGATAGCCATCTGGTAGCAGGACATCTCCCTCTGGAGGAGAGAGCAAAGAGCCCCGTGCAAAGAGCAAACCATGTAACAAAGAGCAGGGACTTGGATAAGCCAGAACCAGAACATTTATGGCTGAAACATGAAAAATAAATTGAATTCCTCTTTACGAATACAGCAGACCATAGTGCAAAGGCACTCAATTCTCCCAAAGAACATATGTCCAAATGACTCCCAAAACTCACATCGAAGATACAAATAAGATTATTTCCAGCACACCACATAAGCCCAATGGCTGATGCAAGGAAAGAAAAATCCACTCAATAAGAATTTCTAGTAATGTCCCATCTGTATCTTCTCTGGTTTACAGTATAATACTTTTCTAATGCTTAGCTATGCCAGTTTATTCTCTCTAGGGGTTTCCAAAGTAAATAATATATTTCTTTGAATCTGCACTTCAAAGCATACTGATTTGTTGCCTTCATTTTTAAGACAGTGTGAACAGACCAGAAGCAGGTAAGCTCTGTAGGAATATAGAAAAGCTTAAAGCAATATTTGCAAAGACTTGAAGCATAAGCGTTAATATGAGTGTAGATTACATAGACAGTATTCCCATGAAAACACACAGTTCAAGTGAGGTGCTTCCAGTCTGAGCTCAGAGATTAAAAGCAGGGTGTGAACCACTTCATGTTCCTGGACTTCAAACTCCCTCCTTCCCTCCCCACCCAAGCTTTCCAAATTTATCTGGAAAGCAGATATTTTTCAACAGTTAGTGTCCTATGGGGAAGGAAAAAAAAAAAAAAAAGGGACCTTGACACTGGAGAAAATATATATTGTAAAGAGAATTTGGCAACCCATCTACTGTCTGGGTCTTGTTAAACTGCTACTGACACTCATTGTACAAAGGAACAGAAAAGGTCAGGTGCATTCCTAAACAAAAGCAATGCCAAAGTTTCTTTTAGATAAATTTATGGCCAACAGTTTACGCATATAGTTAATTTGTTGGGCTTTTCCTCTGAATTGTTGGAATTAAATGTCAGTTATATAAATTAGGAAAAAAAAAAGTGTTTGTGTGTACAGCAGAGGATTCAGATAAATAATTCTCAATGAACTCTCAATGTTACAGAGGCATTCCTTAGACTCAGTACTCTTAGGATCTTAAAGACAAGATCAGCTTTGGTTTTGAATCTGTTCTTTTGGACACAGAAGTCTATAAACCAAAATTAATTTTTTATTGTAAAAGTATTCAGTTTTTATACTTAGACTTCTAGTATTCTTATTGTAAGGCTTCTTCAGAAAGGTTTAAAGCTTTCTTCTACTCTCCAAATTAAAACAACTTTGATCCTATTTATATACATGTGTTCCTGAGCCAATCTCCACCAAGGGAGGAGTCCTCTAACAAACAGCTAGAAACAACAGCAGAGACTTTCTCAGTCTGTCTTCAACTTTGTAGGTAAAGAAAACCAAGGTCTTCTAGACTCTCTTAGCCCCCTTGAACATCCTGGTAATAATTCACTGTGTTTACTTTATCTTTCTCTAAGGTCTGTGTCAAAAGAGTATGAGTGCATCAATGTTCTAGGTCATTTCCGAAAGGTACTTTGGACACCACCACTTGTACCCTCCACCAAGCCCAGTGTTCACAGCCTCACCATGTGCCTGCAGCAGATGTGCCTCACAGGGACAGCAGGGAGGGAAGGAGGAAGCTGAGGAGGGAAAGAGTAACCTCCTCGTTCAGCCCTTGTTCTTCTGCCTTACCTCCCCACCCAAGCACTCCAGATTCACCTGGGACAGTTTGTGCCCTGTCAATCATCGAGGCGAGCAGCTCTGGTGCCAGCACAATCAGTGATGGAGCACTCTAGTGTGGTGCGCAGAGAGGGTTCCTCAACTGGAGAATATCAGGGTAGTGGAGGGACCTGCCAGGAGGCCACAGCATGTGTGGCAGTGGCTGAGGAGACCTGGGTGAAGCCAGTAGCAACGGCAGGCAAGCAACGGTGTCCACCCTGTAGAAAGCCACATCCTCTCTAAACTCCGCAGCTGCCACGAGTGATGCGGCTTCCCAGACAGAGCTCCGGTGGGAGCATGGTGCCAGCCAGGTGCCAGACTGCAGAGCGTGCCTTGCTCTTACACCAGTGCCGGATGGCATCTGCGAGCATGGCTGTGGGAGGTGCGCCCAGGTAGCGGAACCCCTCCGCCTCATGGCGGAGCTCTAAGAGGAGTTGAGTAGGTTGAGAAGTATCAGGGAGTGCAAGAGAGAGATAATTGGAACTGCACCCAACCTTCCCTGGGACAGGCTCAACAGGCAAACCACGACTAGGAGGATGATAAACTTGGTGAAGTTGACCCTAAACTTGTTTGAGGCTTGCTGCTCCAGCTGGACGCACATAAATCTATGGGGCCTGATAAGATTCATCCCAAGGTACTGAAATCACTGGCTGATGTCATTGTGGAACCTCTCACCATTATTTTTCAACCTTCTTGGGAGTCTGGAGAGGTCCTAGCCTACTGGAACCTGGCAAACATTGTCCCAATTTTCAATAAGGGTGAGAAAAAAGATCCTGGTAAACACAGGCCTGTTAGTCTTCTTCAGTACCTAGTAAAATTATAAAGATTATTCTGAGAGTTATTGAAAAACACTCGAGAAACAATGCAGTCATTGGTCACATCACGGCCAGCACTGCTTCATGAGGGCCAGTCACCAGCATGGTCCCCCAGGACTCAATTTTAGGGCTTACTCTATCTGGAACAGGAACTATACAGCATGAGATGCATGTATCCTGATGCCCGCCATAAGCCTCCCATAGTAGTAAGCCACAAAGCCCTTAAGAAAATTATTTCAGAGAGGGACAAGTCAACATACAATAATTCTCTGTGAAAAAAAAAAAACAAACCTCAATCAGGTAGAAATAGTTGATAAGTTTTGCTTAATGCATATAGCAAAACAGTAGGGACTTCATACAAAGTAGCTTCTGTGTGTCATGACAAATTAAACATACCTTTGGTTTCTTGTTATTATGTGAATCTAGAGATATCTTTAATACTTTAGACCTAATGCAATTTCACCAGTATAATTATTATTTTGTAGTGGCACATAAAATGGTTTTACAAAGAAATTACAAGCACTAATAAGGTACACAGGTTTTTGAGATTCTTTTCCCTTACACATTCCTTATACTGAAGATAAATATAAAAGACAAAATAAAACTAAAAACAAAGCAAGCAAACAAACAAAATTAAAATAAAAATCCTCTGCACAATAACTGATGTTCTTCAAAAGAAAAACAGGTGTGGTCTAAAAGAGTATATGCAGCTTCTTCAAAGATGAGGAGGTGAGGTATTTTTGTTTTGTATTATTATGGCAACAACTGAGCTTTGAATCTTGTCATTGAGTTCTGTACTTACTGTCACAAGAGTTTCTCAAAGAGATAAACTAGACCTTTAAAGTACCAACATAGTCCATGTGTGAAATCGTATTTTCATTTCAATTCAGTGGAAGTTTTACTACCAACTTCAATAAGTCCAGAGATTGCATCTTTAAGCATGTATTTCATCTAAAATTCTTCACTGAATCAGATCCCTCTATGAAAGTGTTAGAAATGGTGGAGACTCCCTAGCACAGACAGCATGCTATGGATACTTCTAAATCACCATTACCAGTGTCCTAGCTCTTACTTTCAGACCTTGCTCAAGTAGGAGCACTTGCAAACTTCAGCTGAACCGCTAAGTGGTCAAAGTTAAACAACCATGGTTTAAGTCTGTTCAACTCTACAGTGGAGCCACTTGTTCAGAAGGTAAGCAGCCTTTAGTTTCTGTTAGCTGAAAGATTTGCTGTAGCTCCACATCCAAGTCAGCACATGCTTTTGGTCATGGCCCATGTGTTTAGAAGTAAAGGGGTGGTGAGGGGAAAGCACTTATTTGAAAGAAAAAAAAAAAAAAAAAAAATTCTCTTGGGATGTCTGCTTAGCCCTAATTGGGAACAGGCTCTTAATTCAACAGATTACTGTAAATAACCTAGTAAGACATTCATTTGTCAAAAATAAAAATGTGTTAAATTCGTTCATGTAAAGAACAAGATTTGGTACTTTTTTTCCTTCCAGAACTGAGATGTTTTGAATCAACAGCTTTTCAGAACTGATATGCCAACAGACAAAATGGATTTCTAAAGGACTTTATGGTTGTCCTTTTGCTATAACTAAAACCATTCACATAAAATGCTGAATGGAAAAGATACCTAAATTTCAAAATACAGCATTTTGGTGGGAAATTTCTAAGTTTTGTTACCAATATAATTTAGTATGATTACAAAGAACAACTTTTATTGTGTATGTCAGTTTTTCTGCATTTGGCAAAACTGTTTAGTTAGAATTCTGTTGATATTCTGACTCTGAGGCCAAAAGCAGAATCAAACAGGTTTCAAACATTCTTCTGCTTCCCAAACTAGTACAAAAGTCAAAAAGCCCTCAAAAGTTTGAGCCTGTTCTTTCTCTGCATGCTGATGCCTCCTATTGCAAGTCTCAGACAGAAGAGGATGTCACAGGGGTATTTTGGACATCTACCTGGTGGATGGCCAAGGTCAGTAAAGGTTTTAGGGACCTGAACTGCAACAGACGGAGGGGGTGTAGGACTCCACATAAGCAAAAAAAAAAAAACCAAAAACAAACAAACCCCTGACAATGTCGTCTTACACTGTATAGAATTGTTTCCAGGAGGTATTTAAGAACAATACTCCCCGTTTGCATGCTTCCCTGTTCTCCAAAGGAGGGAGACTCATTAAGGAGCTAATTTGTAGCATATTCAGATCTCTGATATTTAAATTCAAGTACAGAAGGTGTTCAGAGAAGAGAGGATAAATTAAAAGGCAATCTTTTCCTATGCTGCAAAACCATAGACACTTGTCCAAACATCCAGAAATTAAAGAGACTTGAACCTGAAATTTGAGCAGCGACTGGTCGACACATTTTCAGAACATCTTGGTGACAACTTTTTGGAGAATGTTAATGGATGGCATCTTGGGTGATAATGGTCGCAAGTTGCAAAGTTCAAAAAGAGAAAAGGGAGAAGAGAAACACTGAAATTAATATCATGGATCTCCAGGAGGCAGGTTTCAGTAAGCCCAGAGAATTGGCATGTAAGCTGTCATAGAAAGTAAGTACAAAACCAGAAAGAAACAGAACTGGATATTTCTCAACAGCAAGGCAGATAAGAAAACAGGAGGTTGAGATAACTGAGAAGCCATGTAACAAACTGGGATAAAACCTCCCAGGTGCCTGGTGCAATGTTTCACCTCCCTCTATCAATCTTCTAAAAAAAGTACTATTTTGAGCTAAGTAGGGAATTAACAGTTTAAAGAATACTTACCTACAATAGGTATTTTAAAAATGGAAATCTCACATGTTTAGAAAATTGGCTCTTGTTACCTCAAAGCCATTACCTTTGAGAACTGGTAGAAATTATAGAAGACTGGAAAAGGGCAAATATAGTGCTAAACATTTAACACGATGCATGTGAGAACTCAGTTCCAGGAAAAACAGGGGAGCCTTTTAAGCCTATAAGGACAAAAGGGTCTGAGCAATATCCAATCTGGATTTGTTGAGAACAGGGTATAGCCCATCCAGTATATTTTCAGGACAGTATTATAAGCCTTGTGGATAATGGAGAAAACTTGATTTTAATAAGGCTTGTCTTTATTTCACATGACAGTCTGACAAACTAGGGGAGGGGAAAAAAAAAAAAAAAAGTCTTTGACAAAAGTAGTAAATAGTAGATAGAAAATTCAGAGTTTTTATTATTGATTTTCTGTCAAGATGAAAGCAGGGCTATATGTAGGACACCAGGTTCTCCTGTCTGGTCTAGAGGCAGTGCTTCTCTGTAGTTCAGTTAACGATCTAGATGACAGAACTGAGACCATGCTTATCAGATTTCCAGGAGTCTGCTGTGTTGGAGGACAAGTTAAGAGTTACAAATGATCTGAGAAATTGGAGGTAAGGACTGGAAAAGCAGAATCCCCTTCAACAGGAAGTGCAAAGTACTGCACCTAAGAAGTCACGCTTGTTCCAGACAGTCACGTATGAGCTCTGTCCTCTGAAGAAGGGATGTATGGGTGTTATTTTGCATCACAATCAGAATGTGACTCATTGATGTCATACTACTGGGAAAAGACAAGCACTACAGTTGCAGAGCAACAAAAAGCTAGCTTATAAGACAGTGGAAGAATTATTTCACCTAAGACTGAGAGCACTGTTTGAATTCTAGGCTCTGTACTTCAAGAAATTTGTAGATTATTTGGAAAAAGTCCAAAGGGAAGCAGTATAACTGATTTGAGGTTAAACATAACTAAATTTTTAATCGATGGCTTAGGAGCATTGGGACAGGAACTGTACTTCACACAGTACTCCACAACTTAGAAAATAAAGCTGAAAGAAATGGAGATGCTTAAAGGAGAGAAAATCTGTTTAAAGGGCAGAACATATAGAAATTGTCTTCAAATACGTGAAGATGAAGTAGAATATATTGTCCATATTCACTGTGGATAGAAATGGCACGCCTAAAGGAGAAAAAGAGGGGAAAAAATTGCACTAGGCATTTCCTAACAAAACAGATAGCAAAGTGATGGAACAGATTACTTGGAAAGATGGTATAGTCTTCAACACCAGAAGGCTTTGCAAAGAATCTGGGAAAAACAAAACCAAAACCAGACCTGTCCAGAATGACACACATATGCTTTGGCTCAGGAAAGTTCGGTGATCTGTGAAGTGTCTTTCATTTCTCTTTCTGGGATTCTAAGAAAGGTGTGTTTGGCACTACCTAATCACACTTTCAAAGTTAATTAACCTGGATGAGCACATAAACCTGTAATACCAAAAGTACTTCAGGATGAAAAGTAATTTTCTATTGGATTTATTTAGCTGCTAAACCAGAGCCAACAGAAATATAGCAACAATGACCAAACTTCTGTGTATTAAAAGTATATGCATGCCAACAAACTTAAAAGGGTTTTCTTTTTCCCCTTTAAATGTATTGAAAAATGTCAAATGCTAGCAAACCGTAAGCAGATTCTAAAGCACACCAGTAAGTAATTTACAATAAATTGTATTAACTCAACGTATAGACAAGACTTCTACTCTAACTCCTCAGAGCTAGTCTTCCAACCATAAATTGATTGGTCCTGCAGGATATCAAGAGCTAAATATTTTCTCTAGTCTCTTCAACGCTGTTTGGAACTAGTCCCATTTTGGAGAAAGGCACTGGAAAGAAATCTTTTTTAGTGAGTACCTGGGAACCTCCTTCCTACTCTTGGACTCTTTGTCTAGCCATTTCCTAAATTGTGCTGAAAGCTAAAAATATAACACTGACCACATTGAATGTCAAAATGGAATTAGGTGGTGGGATTTGGCTGCACTGAGAAAGAGAATTACCTATCACCAGAGGAGTTTAAGGGGATTATTGAAGAGTGGGAAAGTCTCATAGCACTCCTGTAAAACAGGCATTGTTTTTAAGTGTTGTGCAGGAAAAAAATATTGCTTTGGGATTAACAGAGGCTACAAGCAATTCCACCTGTTTTTAAGAATTAAATTTAGAAAAGAAAAAAAAAAAATCATGCTGACTTTGAAATTTGAAAGTCATTATGCCTTTTGAAAGTCATTAAACTATAGCTTCTAAACAAGCTATGGTGACTGTTTAAAAACAGCCATTGATAAACATCCTCATCTACTTTGATACTAGATGAGGATTTCTTTGGTATATTTTTAAGCTAATTCATATTTATTCAGTTTAGTTCTCTTCTAAATATGTCAAGACTTAATTTTACTATAAATGTCTGTGGTGAGGACAAAGGATTGCAAACACTGTGTCCAAGAAAATAAAATACTGAACTTTTAACCAGCAGGTCTGATATCAGTCTGGAGCTACATGTCATATGAGCAGCAGAGACAGTGACATTAAGCTGCTGTTTTTTCTTGAAGCAGAGATGCTCTTTGCCCTTTAAGTCCCAAGAGGAGGTAAAGCACAAAATTCACCACTCCACCCCTCATCATTGGGAAAAATGGAAAACATAGACAAAAGGATGTAAAAATTAGGACTTTTAATGTAAACAGTGCACAGTGTCTATAAATTTTTAGTACAAACCTATGTCTGATAAAGCTACTTATCCGTATTTCCCTTCCTTCCATTACAGTCTATCAGTCATTTTTACCCCAATGATAGCGTTGAAAAAAAATCGTTACAAAATCTGATACAAGTTACACAAGCAGCCCAGTGCAGGTGCAACCTTATGGGAGAGAGGTAAAAAAAGTCAATACCTCAAAATTGCAACTAATTTAAACTTCTAATGACTCAAATATGTTTTTGGTATTTTATCTCCTTGCAGCAGAAAGTACTTTAGCCTGTAATATTAACCTCCCAGTGCTGCAACTTTTCGAAGTTAATTGGGGAATCAAATCCTTCAGCTGGCATCATAGAAAAACAAGAAGTCTCAGGCTATTTCTATATCAGCATTACACAATGCTATTCTTTCATTATCTTGGAGGAGCAAAATTGTTGATTTTATATCCATTTCAATCTCCACTATGTGTACTTTGGCTGCAGTAATAAACATATTAAGACGCATTCAATTTTCTATTGTTTTCAGAAACAGAAATTATATGTTCTGTAATTCATAGTAGTGGACTCCAATGTCACAACAGTGAGAGCGAAATAAAATGCTACATTACTTTTAAATTTAACATACAATGACACAAATTATTTTTTTTTCCCCAGCTCATTTTTCTACTAGTGAACTGTTATGTAGACTACATAATCCATCACCCTATCCCCTCAGGAATCTAGCAAAGGATTTCCATCTTTGTTCAAATTAAGGAAGCATTTTTTTGACTCATATGACTGTACAAATAAATAAAGCATGATTTTCCCCTTTGAGGAAGTCTCCTTAGCTACTAAGGCTGACTTCACTTTAGAAATCTCCCTGATCTCTAACAAAATATACTGCAGATTAGTTTATTCCTTCCCTCATATTTTGATCTCTGATCCTCTATTGATGAGAAAATGTCTATTCACAGTTGACTCTAAGTAAATCCTAGTTTACACCAGGATGAGTTAGTGCCTACTGGACATTTTGAAGACGGTATATTCTTGCACTGGATAGTTACTGCAGTGTTGAAGTCAACTTCAACATCAGCTGGAACTTTCACATGTTCTCAAATATTTGTGATAATTAAAATTTCTGACTCTAGACAAGGAATTAGCTTCCTCTTTACTTATTAATGAAATAAATTTTCTTTCCCCTGCCCCTCCCCATCAAATTTTTAAAATGACTAGGTTTGCAATGTGGACTTAGTCCTCTATTTCCAGGCTCAGATATCAATTTTAGAGACACTGCTGAGCGTACAGAGAGAACAGTTGGCATAAAACCAGAAAATATTTCCTCCACTGACATGAAAAGCCATTCATTTTTAATTGACCAAGAAATCCAATCATTTTTAAAGCTCTTGTTATGCTTAAATTCCTATTTAATTTTATGTGCAAGAGTCCTACCCATTAATCTTTTTTCTCGTTACATAAAGAGTTGAAAGCTGTTAACAAGCGGTACAATAAGCACTGGATTCACTGTTTCTGGCTTACAGCCTTATCTGACTTGATATCAAGAAAAAATAAAAGAAAAAGAAAAACAAAGTGCTTTTTTTTTTTAAAAATATAGCAAGATAATTTAGAAAATATTAGAAAATTAATAACTGAGGGGAACAAGTCATCCATGATTAATTCCCATGTATTCTTAGGAAAAAACAGAAAGCCTGTTACTTTCTAGAGCTTGGAGCCTTAAATGCAAAGTTCATCGTTTAGCTTTTGACTTCATTCCTTCAACACTGATTCTTACTAATGACTGTCCCAGTGTTAATGCTCAACAGATGAATAGTCATCCCAGTGCCAATATATTCCACTGGGGATTGTGGTATATGCTACAACACTAACTTCTGCACTAACTTACTCTCATGCATACATGCTCCCAGAACGCCTCCGTCTCACATGTAGCATTCTTGCACTCTGGTTCATACCACATCCCTCTGAGCATCAGCATTGTTACAAAAATCTATAGAGACCACAGTAAGTACTACAGGATTACTGTATGGCTGTAAGTAGGAGTCATAAATATGATTTAACAGCTAGAGTTACAATTTTTTCTTAATAGGAGGACATTGTGTAACCTGACACAATACGAAGACTTGGCTGTGTAGGGAAAACTTCTAATTCCAGGGGATGAAGTTTTTGATGGAAGGCTCTTAAAGAACTGAGAATCTTACAGAACCCAGGCTAAGCCAGAAACATCGTGCTAGTGGTTGGTGCATACAATTTTTACATAGAAGAGTTGTAAAAAGTAAGAAGTGCCAGAGGAAGAAATCAGTCGTGCTTTTTAATCTCCGTGAAAGCTGTGATGCAGAATAGGGTTAATTCAAGGCAAAGGTCAAGATAATGTCTCATTTTATCTCACCAGAACATACACTGCTCTCCAGGGGAAAACTCTTATTCCAGAATATACTAGCAGCAGTGACACTGCCATACGTGAATGAAGTTGATCATTTTGTTTCGACATGAAGATGTTAAAAAGGAAGGAAAACTATGGAAAAGTGAACACTCTTTTACAAGAATCTGACTCTTCATTCCAAGAGGACTGTAAATTCCACCTAATATTTATTCTGATAAAGCAAAACTCCTTTCTGCAGCTGCATTGGTGCTAATATCTACACTGGTGTCAGGGCAATTACACCTCCATTTCATTGAGCAAAATATCTTCCTTTGTTTTTGTTTTATTCCCCCCCTCCTCAAGTTATCCAAAAGAAAACTATCCAAAAAAAAAAAAAAAAAAAAAAAAAAAAAAAAAAAAAAAAAGAAACATGAGATTGAGACAGACTCAAAATATAGACTCTAGAGATAAAGTAATGGTGGTTTTGAATTACTTGTTATGTAACAAGCAGTTTACTTATTTTAATTGCATTATCATAATTAAAGAGTAAACTTGCATTACTAACTATTCAATATGCTTAAACAGAGATAAAAGAAATATTAAAACTGCATAATGTCTGGAGATGTTTCTTCAAAAGTAAAGCCCACCTTTAACAATGTGAAAGATAGCAAATTAAAAAAATACAGTGTTTATCATCTGAGTTCGTCATGCTGTCAAGGTAGATACCTTTGCTAAAATCACAGCACAGTTGGACCTTTTGCCCTTCAGCACAACTACTTCTGATGTTATTAAGGACTGTGTTCCCACACCACGAGCACAGATGGGTTATGCATAGCCTGTAAAGAAAAGTTTTAGTTGCAACACTTCATGAGAGCTATTACTCAGCCCTCACTGAACACCTACAGATTCTTACAGCTGTGAAAGAATCAAGAGGAACACTAACACCAAGGAACTAGAATGTTACAGAAGCATAAAAAAATATCGTATCCTGCTATTTGGAGCTTTGTCTACCTCAAATATATCAAGTACCATATACTGAACCCAGAGTTACAAGTGATGCTGATGTCTCACCCATTAAGCAGCTTGCCATAAAAAAGAAAAACAAAAAAAAACCCAACAAACCAAAAAAAACCCCACACCACGGAAAAACCAGCAATGCTATCCTGGAACAGATCTGGGCGGGGGGAAAGAGAAAAAAGGTGAGGCATTTCAAACATCTTGCAGTCCACACAGCCATCCTAAACCCCTGACTTTTAACTCAAAGTGGCCAGCCCCTCACTGATGTGGACCAGCACTCAGCCTAGCACAAGCCTGTACTCCATTTAATATCACTCTGCAAAGCTCAGACTCCACTTTGCTTCACAGCTTCTCTTAGCCTTTTTTCACATTTGCTGTCACGCAGGTAAACTTGAATCAAGACCACAGTAAAAACACATTACAAGATACAAAAGCAATTAAAAGAAAAACATTACCTCTGAGGGTGAGGAGCCCACTCAAAAACAGGGCCAAAACAAACAGATTTAGCCTTACTTCATGTTTCCTGACCCACAGCCCTCTCTTCCTGGGATCAAAGCCATGGTCTTAGCCCCAGTTCCTTCTCCTCTCTTGGCTGTGAGCCCTTATTGCTTGATAGATCCCAGCTGCTTTGATCTCTGCTCCTCTTAACTCCTTCCTCCCCAGTACTGCAGCAGTAAGGACACAAATGAGGAGGGTTTGTTGTTCACATACCTGACAAAAGTGGTTCCAGGTGTCATTTCAGCATGCAGAAGATAAATAAAAGTCATAGCAAAAGAATACAGAAAACTTTCAGAAGGTTTTAGTGTAATTGAACCCCTCTAAGCTCTGAGAGGTCAAAATCCCTGAGAAGCAGCATTTTACATAAATCTGGATAGAGAGAGCACACATTGGCTTAATCCAGCAGTCAGAAGTTTCTAGAGCAGCTATTTTCTCTTCTTCCCCCCTGGCCCCACATTATTATTAATAGCAGATATGGCTTGTCTGGCCATTCCTTACTTCACTGTCTCTCCTTTAGCAATTGTGAGAGAGACACAGAGAGAAGTAAAAAGCAGGAGGAGGATTTTCTTGTTTCTGTTTTCATGGCTTAATGGCTACTTGGAGATTCAGAGCAACGTAAACAGGGAAAAAACAAGAACAAATTACACATGCAAACTAACTCAGACTCTGGAATTAACACAAGAGTTGCCATAGTATGTGCCATGTGGAAAGGCAGAATATGATGCAAGTTACTTCCTAGCTGATTTGGATACAGGAGCGGGTTATTGTCCTTGGGATGAGTAAGTCTGTATCACAGTCACCATTTCCTATTTACTGCAGAACTACATCCTGTACAGTCCTACTGACTACAGTGGGGTTACACAGAGTTGAAAGGCAGCAGTTTGGCCACAAACATGGTATTAATTACATCAGCTTTTGGCAGCTCTAGTTCTGCTGCTACCTGAGAAGAACGATTTGAACAAGCCTCATTATTACATAAATCACTGAGTAGGTGGATGGTGCTGGACAATCCATGCAGAAATACATGCTGGCTTTTCATCTCTCCATTTTTTCTTCTATACCATTTTATTCCTTTAAAATTTGGAAGAATAGAAACAATTTTTGCAAATTTCTTTCCAAGTTGAAAGATCAAAAAGCTCTGGTTTTTTTTTTTTAATCATGAGATTTAATTTTCTTCTGAAAACATGGATTAAAAGTGACAAGTACAGTGAATTTCTGGAAATCATACCCTGTTGTGGAGTTATTAAAAAGCATGTGTCATATTACCTCTTAAATCCAGAACTCAAGTCATTGGGAACCAGATCCTCAGTAAGATTTGAAATGCATATGACACATGAAATGCCCATCAGTAAGTAATACTTGCTGTAGTCTGTTATGAGACTGGTATTAGACTAGTGTCCTCCTGTGAGCTCTAAAGTGGACTGTTCAGGGCTATAGAAGAATTAAACCTGCCTGTGCACAAAAGTGGCAACATTTCTCCAAGATTTCTTCAATTGTTTAAAGAGATCTTGGAATATCATAGGAAAGGGTTCTTGAAAGGACTAGAGGCCTGCTTAGAAGTATAGAAATGGAGAAAAAGATGCAGTTAGTGAAAATCGAACTCACTTTGAATTTTGACTCTGTCATCAGTTGTGGCATAAGAAACAGTGAATTCCAGAAACACTAATATTATCAGTCTGTTTGTACACAAGAGATAATCAATAGCATCAGCAAAACTCCCAACAGGACCAGAGGCAGTACAGAAGTACATGCCCTTCCATTTATACCAAGTGTTAATTTCTGGATGCAGCTCCACAGAGGTGACTATTTTCACTGTGAAGGATAGTTATCAGAAAATGACAAGATTTTAAAAGATGATAAATTTTGCATATAAATGATCATGACATCTCAAAGATCAGATATTTAGTACCGTAATTCTAATGTTCCCTCACTATATGACATATAAGCATTTGCCCTTATGAATAAGGAATCTTGTAGATCAATCCTTTCCCCTAACATAGTATAATGTAGTTATGAATGGTTACATACTTTGCAATAGGACAAGCTTAGAAGTTCAACTGCCTACTATAAAACTATTAATTTAATTGTCTTTGGATTCTACTGGTTTTCGTTTGTGGTTTGTTTCTTTACTGTTAGTATGTCCTGATATTATATTATCTATTATTATAGAAGTTGGATTAAAATTATGCTTTTTTTTTTCCTTTTGTTCTGATAGAAAGTTATACAGGCATATGGAATAAAAATGTCTAATTTCACCCTTACACAAGGCCAATAGACTTCTTTTTTCAACAGGGATTGCAAATCCCTAGACATCTTGGCCTACACACTGTAGGGCAAGGAAGTTTCAGAGCAGTCAGATTTATTGGAGCAGCTCTTATCACAGTATCATGAACTTCTTGTTATACAGCTTACTGGAGCAAGTATCGTCATCAGCTGAAAAGTGGCTGAAAGCTTCTCATTTGGAAATAATGAAATCTGCACGACAATAAATTATTTCCTACAGTAGGCATTCTCAGGGGAAAAAAAAAAAAATCAGCTATCACTGTACATGAAACAAGCTAAAATGACGTTCACTTTGCCAGCAGACAAGTCTGCTGTTTAGAGACTGTTTAACTCTTCCTCAGCTGAACTTGAGTAATGACTGCTGCAAGAGCCTGACCACCCTGCAGCTTGAGGGTCCTGCACACTTTGGTATTTTCTCCTCCATTACACAGTAACTCTCCAGAATTCAGAAATACAAACCGAGATGAAGAAAGACTCTTAAGAATAGGACTCACATTAGCATCCTGAGCAGGGAGTTACATAAAATTAAGCACAAGAAATACTAATGTATTAAATTCTACTCTTTTCAAAGTTCCTTCTCTCACTAAAGATTCACAGATGAGAGGGCCCTCAAGGGTGACACCTAACATGAGATCAAGTATTTCCGTACTAGTCCTTCTCTCAAATTTGATTTGCATTTCCTTCTTACTGAATTAAATATAACAGCAATTAACTTATAGGTATATCATGTATTTCAATGACATATGGCACTGGCTGCTGACAAGCCTTTGGGAGAAAACATTGAAATGGATGGGGGTTTTTTTAAAGACAATCAGTTTTGTGTTTTGTGAAATACACAAAATTGACTTATTTTTGTTTTTAAAACCTTAACATGAATTTGCCATGAATATGGAATATTCTAGAAGTTTTTTTTTATAGTCACATTATAGTTGTAATTGGAGTTTTCATAAAAACTATGAATGAAATTATATATATCTATGTTCCACACTAGGAATTAATTTACAATTTACCATAAAACCACAAATGACAACTCCCAGCACAGAATCTTCAGTCCACAAAGATGGTGGTGGATTACATCTTACAGTCTAAACCTAGAAAAGTTGCTAATTAATCTGATATGTAAACAAATATGACTGACTTACATGGACTAACCACTGAATTGTTATAAAATTACTGGATATGACTTTTTAAGCAGAATGAAAGATACTTCATAGATTACAGGGAGATGGCTATTATAGTTACTTCTTCTGTATAAGACAATATAGAGCCTATCCAAATATCGTATTACTGGAAAAGTGCACTAGGGCAAACCCTAGAGATGAAGTAATAGTGTAAGCCAGCCAAGGTTTCTCTTTCCTAGTCTGCTTTAAGTGATGTTTTTGTCACAGATGTAACTAATGACACACACTGTTGGAGTGAATGTGGAAAAAACTTCGCAGAAGAAATGTTATACTTTTATTTTTCCTTGCCAGGCATAAATTTGTTACCACAAATCCTGTGAATACTCTGTTCTGTGCAGAAACATAATTTGCTGGCACAAATATTCTATGTTCTAGTTTTGCTGGTTCCACTCAATACTAAAACTACTCTTTGTTCCTTGAATTTTTATTAAAGACATGGAGTTTCTATGACTAAGAAGGCGGCCTAGTTTGTACCACTATAAAAGCTTGAGAAAAATCACTGCAGCTCCCTCGTAATTTTTGTTGCCTTGTTTTTCTTTAGTTTAAAAAAGAAATATGAACTTGGTTTTATGATCTGACCATCACATTTCAAGAAACTCTCTCTAAGACACTGGTCATTTGAGGGTGTATCCATTAATTTGGAAGATATTTCAGGAATATTGAGTAGCAAGAGAAAAATGCAAGAAAGCTTTTTTTCCCTTTCAGCAAAGCTCTTATTGCTCAAAGCAGAGTTCAGCATAAGTGCATGTCAGTGCTCTGTTTTAATACAAAGGGACTAATGAAATCTGGGTCAAAAACTTTTATCTTGGGATTTTTTTTTGTTTGTGACACTAAACTGGGCTAAAATACCTTCTTGGCCTCCCTGTGTGCTCAAAGGGCACTGCAAGGCTTTGCTTTTGCCTTTCCTCCAGGTCCCATATAATTGATTCTGACCAAGTGTTAGCTGTTACGTCCAACTCCCAGAAATTTTTCCTGAACTAGTTATTCCTGGTGATTCATATGTCTGAGAATCTTACTGAAAAATAAACTATTGGAACCTTTAAAATAATTAACTTGGCTCTTTTAACATACAGGATCTTTTGAAGAGATTGCAAGGAAGGGAGAAATGTAAGAGGAGTGGAGGGCTGGATTCTGTGCTTGTGGAATCCTGGCATTGGAAAGCATTTGTCTTTATCTACTTACACTGGGACCAGATGCAGAAAGCCAGGGCAACTTACCTCCCAGATGTAATGACTAATGATGTGTAAACATATCAAAGAGATCTTCTCTTTTCCAATAAAACTGAGTCCAAGATAATTTTTGCTTCAAGAGAGTGAAGGGAAATAAAAAAACCTAGAGGTACAGAAGGCTCCCACTCTTACCTAAACTGGCCAGTACCTTTCCAATGCATCTTTTTATATAACTTTTCTTTGCCCCATTTCATGTGAAGATAGGAATTCAGTCTTGTCCACATAGAATAAGGTTTTAAGCAGGGTAGTAATCAATAAAGATTCAAAACTCAAAGGACTTACTGCTAAGCTTGCTGCTGACTCACTCAGGGGCATTAGGAAGCTGCTTAATCTATTTCTAGTTCTGTTTATTCACCTGGAAGATTAAGGACCAAGTCACAATTAGTGTTTATAAAGCATTCTGAAAAAAAACCGCATATAATTACTTCCTCATTAAAAATCTGTATGATTTCTTTGACTCTGCACGCCACCAATACCCTTGTGTGCCCTCCTAACTCAAGAATTTGTTAACATTTCTGGAAGACTTATATTGTTGCATTACTGAACACTTTTAGTCCTCTGTTTTCTCTGCTATATTGTATATTGGACTGTAACAACTGAAAATACAGGTGAGAATCTGCATTATTCATTCAAATGCTGAAGTTTACACATTGGGGTATTCAGAAGGAAAAAGAAGAACCTGCACTTGAATCATCTGCACAACAGAAATTTATCGAGGAGAAAAGAAACTTGGACTGAGTGAGATGAAGTGAAAATGCTGATAGCATGAGGTTTTTGACTCCCTGAGAACTAGCTTGCATTCCTCCAGGAAAGAACTGGCAACTAATTTCGAGATAAGTTTCATAAGAAGTCAGTTTTGGTAACAACAGAAAAAGCTGAGTTGCAGTGAGTTCTTTCCTGAGAATAATTCCTTTCCTTATCTCCTAATACAAACGCTGCTCTCTTTCACCACCTCAGTGGAGTTCCCCCTGGCTGGACATGCGAGTCTGCTATGTATAGAAACCAGTACAACAGCCAAATCCTTTCTTAATAATAGCTTTCAGCTCCTGCTTTTCCTGTAGCACACACTGAGGGGAACGAGTTCCCTGTTTGTTACAGTCATTGGAATTGCATCCGCTGTCCTGGATTTGCATTACCCAGGCTAGGTCTCCCCATTCCCCAGAAACTTGAGTAAATATGCTCTCAGATCATATTAGCTGCAGTATTTATAGGAGTACATATTGGTTGAACACAAAAGGAAATTAGATTTGTGAGTTTTGTCTTTCATTAGTTACTTGGAGAACACCTTTGTGTTTGTATATGTGCATTCAGAAAGACAAATGGATAAAAACCAGACTAACATCTACTTCTCCGCTTCCGTTGCCTCAATACTCCTGAGCCTTCTTTTGGCTGTGGTTGGGTACTTGAGCTTTTTGCACAGGCTCTGAACTGAGTATTTGTCTCTATCTTTCTGACCTTTGGGGTCAGTGTTCTTCCGCACTCCTGGACACTGTGCACTCTCCCTCTGAGTCTTTATGTCCTAGCAATTAGACATTATGTCTTTCCTTCCCCACTAGGGAAAGTCCACTGCTCCAAGTCCCAGCTCTGGGGAGGATGGGGGAAGACTAAGATTTCCTCTTTTTTATTCCTTATTCTTGTCTTAGCCATGTTTATTCACTGTTAAGAACAGACTGGTTCAGTGATGTGCTTGTAGAATGCTCCCCTGCTCCCTAAGTGGAAGGGCATGTGAACACCAACAGGCAGCAGCCACGTTCATGTGTGCTCACGGAATCTTCCATATTGTTTCTGTTTTGTTTCCATCTTAACAGAAAACTCAATTGCAAACAGTAATAACTAAACTAAACCATTCTCTCTTGCCAATGCAGTGAGTTACCAGGACTTTCCATAATAATAAGATGAATAAGCATATTTTTAAGACTTTTATAGTCGACTGTGCTTCACAGAAAAAGGCAGCTTTGACACTACTTGTGGACATCCAGTCTTCTGCTCCCAGTAAAACATGGTTTTACATCAAGCTTTCTGCTCTGTGGATGATAAAGGAGTTATGCACTTCTCAATCAAAACTGAATATTGTACATCTTGGTCGTATGAGTCAAAACAGCTTTTTAACTAAGCTACCCTGTAAGCAAGATAGCATCTGCAAGATGAAAATGAGAAACAGCTGTATCACAGAGCTTTGCAAAATAAAACCTTGTCTACACACATCCATGCATGGATATGTACATGGTGATCCAGGGATATTCCAAAAACTACAGCAGCCTCCTGAAAATGAAAGGCGACCATCTCTTTCAGTAATTTTTTTGTTGGTTTAAAACAAAATGTGGTAGATGGTCCAATTGATCTGTCGATGGGATGGACACAGCATACATTGGAAGCCCACAGCACTGCAGAAATCTAAAAGTTCTCTTTTTGGCAGGACTTTACAGGGATTTCAGTGTACTATTTCATATTGCTGGAAAAAATGACAAGTGGAAATGTTAAGTTTGCTTAAAGGAGGTATTCTCACTGTAACTGTAAAACTTAATATCTCTTTGCTTTTCATAATATAGTATTTCCCACAAATTCTGAGATGATCATGCTTAGTAACTCAGTTCGAGCACTTCAGATGAATGCAGTGTTTATAACAATCAGAAGAAAGGGAATCCATCAATTTAAGGACTTACGTCATCTATAACAAGTTTTTTTTTTTAAACTTCGTATGAACATTCTGTAAATTAACAAGGAATCAGTGAAATTAAAGTCCCAGCACAACATACTCTTCACTACCAAGATCAGTGAGTGAAGAACGCTCTGTATGTGGTGTCATTAAGAGTACTGCATCCATGGAGATACCATGTCACTGGGATACAGAAGCAGATACTGAATATGCACTTGAGAGCTAGGCTTGCTTTTAAACCTTTTCAAATCTGAAATCTAGGTTGAGAAATTACCAAAGTCCATTGGAGGGAGGCAGAGCCCCTGCTAGGATTAATCAGTGATGCTGACTGATTTCTAAGGGATAAAATGATAACTAGACACTCTAGAAATATCTTATGACTGGTCATTTCATTACATGCCACATTCAGAATGTGCTCATTTCAAAATGTATGAAATGTCACCTAGGCCAATAATCACAAAGTACCTGTTATTTTCTGCTCATATCCCTATATTTTACATTCACAGTGCGTTACTGTCTAGGGCACACCAAATTTTTTAAGTCAATTTTTGCACTTCACTGTTAAGATGCTGTTTACTTCCAGTTTCAGATAAAGTTGTTAATGGAGGCATAATATTAAGTGCTTTTGTTTCTGAATATTCACTCTATTACCTCCCCCAACATGTTCTAGTTTAGCGCTATTTATTATTATGCCTTGCGTTTGTATTTTTATAATCCAGAAAATTTAGACTGGGAGTAGAATTTTAAAAGGTGCAATATCAAATAGATTGCAAACTAATTAACTCTGTAAGGTACTCCGTAGAGTTATCCTATGCCTGTAATAAGCATACATAAATTCATTTGGATGTATCATGCTCAGCACAGAGGTAAGTGGGCGTGTAATTAGCTCATTTATTTCAAGTTTCTTCATCTAGTAATACTGTAATTTTTTTAAAAGCAATCAAGTTATTCCAGTACAATTTAATTTAAACCTAGCACACGATTTACTGCACCAGATCTTGTGATTCTGTGAAGGCATAGAAATTTCTCCTATGCCGCCACCTCAGCCCCCCTGACATCTCCCCCATTTCAGCAGGTGGAAAGAAGTCGCATAGCATACTGCTTCCAATGTCCGAGCAAAACTGTGGAATCTGCAGATGCATGATTAACCCTTTGCTGTTGAGAGGGTGTATTAGTTGATTTAAAGGAATCACTGTGCTGCCTTTTGGAAATCTCTGTTTAAACAGAGAAAGAAACAGGAGCCTTCCAATAACTTCATTGGGTTTTGGCTTAAATCTTGCAATGACACCAAAATACATACTCATTTTAAGCTGTCATGCAGATTTGTTTTTCCCGGATGACCTATTCTTTTGTTCCACAATAATTTGTTTATTCACCTGTTCCTATTTCCTTTTACTGTGCCTTGCTACAGACGATCACCGTCCTGTGAGCAAAAGGGAATTATTTTCTCATTCAGGAACCAGAAACCAGAACC
>JAAGAY010142866.1:0-41003 GCA_011801015.1 Ardeotis arabs
TGGAAGAGAGGGAACATAACCCCCATTTTTAAAAAGGGGAATAAGGAGGACCCGGGCAACTACAGGCCGGTCAGCCTCACCTCTGTGCCTGGCAAGGTGACGGAGCAGATTCACCTGGAAACCATGCTAAGACACATGGAGAGCAAGGAGGTGGTTGGTGACAGCCAACATGGCTCCACCAAGGGCAGATCGTGCCTGACCAATTTGGTGGCCTTCTATGACGGGGTCACAGCATTGGTGGACAAGGGACGAGCAATGGATGTCATCTACCTGGACTTGTGCAAAGCTTTTGACACTGTCCCGCACAACATCCTTCTCTCTAAACTGGAGAAGCATGGGTTTGATGGATGGACCACTCGGTGGATAAGGAGTTGGCTGGATGGCCACACTCAGAGAGTGGTGGTCAACGGCTCGATGTCCAAGTGGAGACCGGTCACAAGTGGCATTCCTCAGGGGTCTGTGTTAGGCCTGGCCCTGTTCAACATCTTTGTCAGCGACATGGACAGTGGGATAGAGTGCACTCTCAGCAAGTTTGCCAGTGACACCAAGCTGTGTTGTGCCGTCGACACACTGGAAGGGAGGGATGCCATCCAGAGGGACCTGGACAGGCTGGAGAGGTGGGCCCATACCAACCTCATGAAGTTCAACCAGGCCAAGTGCAAGTTCCTGCACATGGGTCATGGCAATCCCAGGCACAAATACAGGCTGGGCAGAGAATGGATGGAGAGCAGCCCTGAGGAGAAGGACTTGGGAGTGCTGGTAGATGAGAAGCTCAACATGAGCCGGCAATGCACCCTTGCGGCCCAGAAGGCCAACTGCATCCTGGGCTGCAGCATGAGGAGTGTGGCCAGCAGGTTGAGGGAGGTGATTCTCCCCCTCTACTCTGCCCTGGTGAGACCCCACCTGGAGTACTGTGTCCAGTTCTGGAGCCCCCAACATAAGAAGGACATGGACCAGTTGGAGGGGTCCAGAGGAGGGCCACGAAGATGATAAGAGGGCTGGAGCACCTCTCCTATGAGGACAGGCTGAGAGAGTTGGGGCTGTTCAGCCTGGAGAAGAGGAGGCTCTGGGGAGACCTGATAGCGGTCTTCCAGTACCTCAAGGGGGCCTACATGAAAGAAGGGGGGAGGCTGTTCAGTAGGGCCTGTTGTGATAGGACGAGAGGTAATGGTTTTAAAATAGCGGGGGGTAGATTTAGATTGGATATTAGGAAAAAAATTTTTTATGATGAGAGTTGTAGAACACTGCAACAGGTTGCCCAGAGAGGTGGTGGAGGCCCCATCCCTGGAAATGTTCAAGGCCAGGTTGGATGAGGCTCTAAGCAACCTGATCTAGTGGGGGATGTCCCTGGTCCTTGCAGGGGTGTTGGACTAGATGACCTTTGAAGGTCCCTTCCAACTCTAACCATTCTATGATTCTATGATTCTATTTGTATTATCTACAGATTTGCTGCTTAGATTTCATAACAGCTAATAGAAATTATGTCATTGATTTTTTCCAGACCAATTTTGTAAATACACCAAGTAACTCTCAAAGGCAGTTAAAGACAGGGAGACCAGTGTGTTTCTAAAAAAAATAAAATAAAATATGATTTTAAAATGCCAAATAATTTAAACTCACTAATAAGTTTGCGGAAGTGTTCAGAAAAATGGGACAAGCTTAATGAAGAAAATGCTTCTTGTCAATCAAATAGATCAACCAATTTTATCACTGGAATTATTGTAGATACTTGGTATCTCAAACTGTTGTAGGAACGGCTCTGATTGTTTCTATCTACAAGTCTTATGTGTCTTTGAATCTAACTCTTCTCAGCAATTGAAGCAGTGGACCTTAAATTAATATGGAGGTTTTTGACATTATAGAATGTGGGGAAAATGAATTGCCAAATAAATGATGGTTGAAGAATACTCTTCTGTTTATCTACACACTTCTTTTCTGTCAATGAGAGCCTTCAAAGAAAAAGGGATCAGTCTATGACAGTTGGTAAAGATTTTCCATAACTTTTTTTTTAACACAGAAGGCTGTTTCTTTGAATTTCAGCCTTCTCATTCAATTTATGCTGGCACACAGGCCTCTGAGAGAATATTTTTCTTGATGAATGACATCTGGTGTGTTCAAAGAGCAAAAACTCAGCTGAGAGGGAATAGTTCTTGAAAGACGTTATGAGACAAATCTACGTGATAACTGTGGAGTATTTTAGGAATCTGTTTATTTAAAATAGTATTTTTTGAAATTTCTTGGGAGGAAAATCACTAATTTATAGCATTGAAATTCATTAACTTTATAAACAGAATTGTTGTATTTTATGTAAATATTTTTTTCTGGATACTAACAAGTTCAGAGTTTCCTTGTGGTCCTTCTTATGAGGTTATATGAAGATAAACTCTTAGTTTACATTCACGTTAAAATTACTTCTGTTCTGTCAGCTGGCAAAACATTTGGTAATTTATACCTCTGCTCTTCAAGGAATCTGTATCCAATTATTATCAATAGGAAGAATCATCCAGGGAAAAGTAAGCACCAAGTTGTCTGATCTGAAACTGATCCCCTTATTATGCAATGGTAATTGCAAATGTCTGCTTTCACTCATTTTAATTAGAGTTCCCACATGCAAAAAAAGTTTATCCAGATATCTCTAATTATGGTAATGCAGTAAAGTTCTCAGGTTTACATTTCAGAATTCATTTTGTCCTATGAAATGGCAACAGGGCATATGTAATACTTCATAAACTACAAATCACCATACATTATACATAGATACATGCACTATTTAAACATATGTTCAAAAAGTAGAAGTAATACTGACTAAACCAACAGTAATTTATCTGGGGTACCATGCAAATATCTATACACGGCTGCATAATGTCATCTGACACATCAGAGGTTCAGAGGTGACACTGAATCTATTAGAGAACCGCTGGGTTTTTTTTCCGTAGTTGGAACTGAAACCCAGTGGTAACTTCCGCAACTTGAAATAGCACTAAGTACCAGTAATAAGTCATATTTATCAACCCCAAGGCAATGTTTCAGAAACTTTAAATCACTCCAACTGGTACTGGAGACTCTGTTGTTAGCAACTAAATTGAACTTGAGGCATCTAAATTGCAGTTATAGTCAATGCAGTCTTAAAACTCAACTATGTGCTCAAAAATTATGACAGTTAAAAGCAGTTCAATTTTCCTGAAATAGATGTGTTTGTCATATTCAGAGACTAAATTCCATATTCAGAGTGTAAAAATAGAAAAAAAAAAAGATCGTGTACAAATATCATTGGTATCTTATCTGCTTAGTCACTACAATAACTTACATTGTTTATGGATGTTTCAAGATTATGTGCTTGAAGACAATACTTAAACATATGTGCACAAGCAATGTATTTAAGAGTCTAACTTCAGCCTTTAAATATTTGGATTTAAGAATATAAATTCAGGTGTTTGCACTGATTATTTTTTTAAAAAAAACATAACTCGTGTATATATAATTTACATGTGTGTGTGTATATACATATATACTTTATAATTCAAAGAAAAAAAATGAAGTTATCAAAATACATATTTTACACTTTATTTTATGTCTTTAACATCCATATTTTGATTATTTATTTTCTTCCAACATCTAATAGCTTTAAATTTCTTCACCTTGATCCGATTTGTTTTAAGGATCTTGGAAGAGACGTGATAATTCACTTGCAATTTTTTTTTTACTACACACAAATGAAAATAAACTCAAAATGTATAATATGAAGTTCTGTAATGGTGAGCTTACTATCTAGCATCTTCATGCCAGGCAAAATGTTTTATGTTTCATAGGGAAAGATAGTTCTTGTTTCACAGCTCAGAATATAATCACAGAATCACTGAGGTTAGAAGAGACCTCTGCAGGTTGTCTGATCCAACCCCCTGGCTCAAGCAGGGTCACGAGGAGCTGATTGCCTCAGACCATCTTCAGACAGCTTTAGAGTATCTGCAAGGATGGAGATTCCACAACTTCTTCAGTCACTCTCACAGTGATAAAAGTGTTTCCTTATGTTCAGATGGAGACTCCTGTGTTTCAGTTTGCGCCCATTAGTTCCTATCCTGTCACTGGGCACCACTGAAAATAGCCTCTCTCCATGTTCTTTATGCTGTCCTTTCAGGTATTGATAAGATCCCCTGAACCTTCTATTCTCCAGGCTAAACAGTTCCAGCTGTGTCAGCCTTTCCTCATATTTGCTTTGCATTTCGTTTTGCCGAACTACGTAAGGTTCCTGTCAGTCCATTTTTCCAGTCTGCCAAGATCCCAGTAACATTAGAAAGCAGTTTATAGTTATGATATTTTTTAGCGTGGAAAACCTATTTCAGATCCCATTCAGACTGTAAGAGTTATGCATTAAAGTGTTATAAAGATGCACAAAAATGTAAATTTTTTTTTACAGAATTCTCTAAAATACTGAATTTGGCTTTTCGGTTGGTGATTTTTTTTAAAGTGGAGGTGGCTGTTTTCCCCTTGTAAGTTATCTACCAAGTAAGAGAAAATAATATTAAGAATTGATACGAGTTTTTTGAATTTTTTTCCTAACAGAAGAATTTTGATTATAATTTCCCCACTTGTCGGTATTGTAGCTATAAACACATGTTAAAAAAATCTTCATGCCATACTGAAACATTCTATATACTGTCAGTAGATGAACAGAGGCATATGCACTGAAAAAATAGCAACTAATATATTAAATATATGTGAAATTTAATGAATGAAATCCACAAATTTGGAGACCAATAAGAGAAAATTTTAGGCTCAACTAAAATGTTGAGGGATCCCTTCAAAAGACTGAAGTATAAGGAGAATGCTTACTGCCCAACACAAAAGACATTAACTGCTGGCATCTATTATTGGCCATGTACTTGCTATCTTGGACTACTTCAGGGTCAGCAAGGCACAAGTGATAAGTTGGCTGGGGCAACTTAAAGCCAATAAATCACTGAGTCTACACAGGACTTATTCAACAGTGCAAAATGAGTCTGAAGAACAGCTTCAGAATGGAAAACAGCATTCTTGGAAAAGTCACTAAGTTGTGAATAAATCACAAAGATTTGAGTAAGATAAGGCTGATGTTGCATGTGTAATAGCGAGATGTTTGAATTAAAATTCACATTCTATGATTCTATGATTCCATGTTATTTTCTTAAACAATTAACAACATTTTGGAATCAAGTGAGAATAATAGAAAATGTACACAGACACAAAGTTTTCAGTGTTCATTCTTCAGAATGTTAACAAACTTCTAGACATGAGATCTGGGAGGACTTTTCTCTTGTTTTAGGCTACTGTTGATGTTTTTTGCTTTCCACTGTAACATGGTGTGGTGGATTTAGCTTGGATGGCTGCCAGGTGCCCAACAAGATGCTCTCTCCCTCTCCCTCCTGAGCAGGCCAGGTAGAGAAAAATACAATGAAGAAGCTCTTGGATTGAGACAAAGACAGGGACATCCCTTACCAACTACTGTCACAGGCAAAACAGACTTGACCTTAATTTAATTTATTGCCAATTAAAAATAGAGTAAGATAGTGAGAAACAAAACCAGCTGTCCAAGCTCTCCCTCCTTCCCAGG
The DNA here is from genome assembly GCA_011801015.1 of Ardeotis arabs. NCBI lineage: Eukaryota > Metazoa > Chordata > Aves > Otidiformes > Otididae > Ardeotis > Ardeotis arabs. Next base: position 5,588 of record JAAGAY010142866.1, read on the forward strand.
CTCAGCTTCACTCCTGACTCTTCTACCTCCTCCCCTGCAGGAGGACAGAGAATGGGTGAGTTCATAACACTTTGTGTCTACTGCTTCTTCTTCATCATGCTTTACTCCTGCTCCAGTATGGAGTCTCTCCCATGGGATATAGTCCTTCAGGAACTTCTCCAATGTGGGTCCTTCCCGTGGACTGCAGTTCTTTACAACGTGCTCCAGCTTGGGCCCTTTCCACAGGGCGCAGTCCTTCAAGAACAGACTGCTTCAGTGTGGTTCCACCATGGAGTCACAGTTCCTGCAAGAAAACATGCTCCAGTGTGGGCTTCCTCTCCAGAGGCCACAGCTCCTGCCAGAAGCCCACTCCAGCACGAGCTTTCCATGGGCTGCAGCTTCCTTCAGGACAGATCCATCTGCTGCAGTGTGAGGTCCTCCATGGGCTGCAGAGTGGACATCTGCTCCACTGTGGATCTCCATAGGACACAGGGGAACAAGCTTCAGCATAGTCTTCTCCATAGGCTGCAGGGGAGTCTCCGCTCCAGTGCCTGCAGCACTTCCTTCCTCTCCTTCTTCACTGATTGTAGTTGTTTCTCACGTATTCTCACCTCTCTCTCTACCAGCTGCTGTTGTCCAGTGTTTTTTACCCTTTCTTTAATACATTATCACAGAGGCACCCCCAGCACCACTGGTTGGCTCAGTTTTGGCCAGGAGCAAGTCCAGCTTAGAGCTGGCTGGAACTGATTGTCTGACATGAGGGGCAACTTCTTGTGTCTTCTCACAGAAGCCACCCCATCTAAACGGAATACAAATACAAAGAACCTAGAGTAAAATACAAAGTGGTCCATTCCAGTCCTAAGCTGATCATTACAGGCCAAGCAAGATGGTCTTTTCAGTTCTGATCCCTATTACACTCATATGACTTGGCAAAAGCAACAAACATTTTGGAGATGACAACATATTTTCAAGAAAGGGATTTGGGATCTGTTTTAGAGAAGGTTATTTAAAAAAGTAAGCACATATACACATCCTTTTCTCATTTACCACTAGCCAAATTTTAATCTCTATAATTCAAATGTAGATATATCTTATTTTATTGATTGTCCCAGTATTTCAGTGGAGTAATTCACAGAGTAAGGATTCATCCTAAAAGATAAGTTTGTCTATCTCTAACACAAGATAAATAACTTTATTCTGAATTTCCCCAATGAGAGATGATGAAGTAAGATCCTTACAAATACTTTCTATCCTTACACTTAATCCCTACAGTAATGGATCCTAACAAATACATCTGCAAATATTATATACATCCACAGGCATACATATGAGTGCAGTGGTAAAATTTAGCCCTTAGTATGTAAAAATTCTTTTTATTTACGTGACCATTTTGACATCCTAAATGACAAAACTCTAAAATTAATGTAACTCTTTTCAAGGACAATAGATCTCAATCGATATATTTAAGTATATCGTAGAGTAAACCTATCTAGATTAGAAATGTTTAGGAAGCTCCTATAAAATCTAGAGATGAAATTATGAGATTAATAGAAACATTAGAGCAATAAATTGGAAATCAAATAGCCTCAATAAAAAATAATGTAATTCCACAGGAATTTTTTAACTGGAAATATTGAACAGATGTTGAACAAAACCATATGGAAAAAAGGAAATTTTGAACAGTGTCCTTGAATGTTTCAGTAATCACTTTGCTTAATTCGTACTAGATAAGTTGTTGATTGGTTGGTTGGTTAGTGATGTGGAGTTTTGGTTTTTGTTTTTAATAAACAAGACAAATAAATGGTACCATCAAAATATCTTTCCTAGAAAGTGTGACTTAAGAAAATAGGAAGGAAGAAATTGAACACTTCTTCCTCCTAGCAATACATATTAATCGCTATAACTTTTCTTAATTTTAAGAACGAGTCCACAGTAACTTGCTCAATAATTCAAAATAATTTCTGAGGATTTTGCTTTATAGTGTATTGTTTTGATTTGTTTTGTTTTTTTTTTCCCTAAGAGTTTTGTGTTTTATGAGTCTTTTTAAAAGAACTCTAATTTCTATTAAAATTAGATGCTCTAATTCAGATTCCTTTCTGATTTATGCACTGGCTATCACAGAATTAATGCCTGACTGCTATATATCAAGGACTATAAGGAAATTGATGGAAAGCCTAGAATTTATTCTGTTCTGAATTCATTAAATATTTCCTAAAGAGAATGAATCTATTCAACATGTTACAGAAGACTCAATAATACAAGGTATACAATAAAAATAATGAGAGTTTGAAGAAAATTGTACCTTGATAGTCTTTACTTGCGATCACTAGTAATTCATCACTCTTATCTCTTCTGTTCTGAACATTCAAGGTACCCTGAATCTCATTTTGCCTGTCAGACTTTTAGGTATTTTTGTTTAAATTCTGAATGTATCATTACAAATATGTGACAAAGCAACATTTAAATTGAATCCTACAAAGATTTTTATTTTCTTTTATAACTTCACCTGGAGAGTAATCATATTGCACACATGAGGATGTTCTTTTTTCTCTCTATAGCTTCTTCAGATAAAACAAAGAATAAAATATTTATGAATGAGTGGTGGAATAATCATGACTCTTTTTACACAGACAGTGTTTCCATTGTGTTTGAAAAGCTTAGCTGTTGGGATGGAAAACTATTAATATCATTTACATTCTATTTTGAAAAGCAGATAAGTCCTTCAGTTTCACTTATTTTTATCCTAGGGAGAAAGTAGAACTGCATGGGAAATTAGTTTACTGTCCTACAAAGATTTTTGAGATTTCAATTATGCAGGTCAATTATTCAATTATTTTTTCACTCAAGGTTTTAAACAAAGAAAAACAATAAAGAACGAGAGCAGGGGGAAGAGAGAGAGTGAGTCTTGAAATAGCTTGTAATTTCCTACTTTCAGGGAAAGTGAAAAGTCTAAATTCAAATCACTGTTTTGGCCTAATTGATTTGAATCTGATCACAACTAATAAATATGACCACTTGTTACCTATTTTGACAGTTTTCATTCAGTTTCTCCTCTTCAAGCTATAATGGATATTCATTGGTTCAAGATATACTAGTTCCACAATCCACTTAAATATCTATAGTACACACACATATATGTATACATGTAAATTATATATATATATATGTATATATTCTTCCTCAGTATCAGAAAACCTGTATTCAAATCTCTAATCCAAATCTTGCAGAAAGGGGAGATAAATTTGTATCTTCCACTTTACTGATGAACTATGCTGTCACACTATTTGCACATAGTTATGTCCCTGAAAAAGTAGAACTAGAAGAAATACAAAGAAATTAGGAGTCTAATACCATAGTATTCGCATAAGGAGATCAGACCTATGTAGGTTCTGTCTGGAGTTCTGTCTAGGTTTACAGCTCAGGCTGTAATGAGAACATGCCAGAAATCCCTAGCCAGGCCAAGACACAATTTAGTGCTTTGCTAGTTTATCGTATTACTTGGTGTTAAATATGATATGTAAGTTGTATGGATTCTTAGATAAAGAAGTAGCTAGTGATAGGATGAGAGGAAATGGCCTCAAGTTGCACCAGGGGAAGGTTTAGACTGGACATTAGGTTAAATTTCTTTACTGCAAGAGTGGTCAAGCACATGAACAGGCTGCCCAGAGAAGCGGTGGAGTCATCATCTCTGAAAGCGTTAAAAAAAAATGTGTAGATGTGGTACTTCAGGACATGGTTTCGTAAGCATGGTGGTGTTGTGTTGATGGTTGGACTTCAGGTCTTTTCCAACTGTAAAGATTCTATGATTCTATACATCCTACTCGGAATTATTCATGGGGGGAAAAAAAAATTGGGTGAGAATTTTTATTCTTTTGGCCATGAAAATATCAGAGGGCTGGAGCACCTCTCCTATGAGGACAGGCTGAGAGAGTTGGGGCTGTTCAGCCTGGAGAAGAGGAGGCTCCGGGGAGACCTGATAGCGGTCTTCCAGTACCTCAAGGGGGCCTACAAGAAAGATGGGGAGAGACTGTTCAGTAGGGCCTGTTGTGACACGACTAGGGGTGATGGTTTTAAAATGCAGGAAGGTAGATTTAGATTAGATATTAGGAAAAAATTTTTTACAATGCGAGTTGTAGAACACTGGAACAAGTTGCCCAGAGAGGTGGTGGATGCCCCATCCCTGGAAATGTTCAAGGCCAGGCTGGATGAGGCTCTGAGCAACCTGACCTAGTCAAAGATGTCCCTCCTCCTTCACGGGGGTTGGACTAGATGACCTTTGAAGGTCCCTTCCAACCCTAATCATTCTATGATTCTATGGCCATGGGCACATTTTCGTAAGATTTTTGTATTTTGGCTGGCCTCTAATGTCATGGTTATTATTAAGCTTTAATATAAATTCTCTTATTCCCTCTGAGACTTTGAAATTCCCTCTCAAAATAGTGTCAATATTTTCTTAAAATTCAGTATTCTGGAAGAATGCTGGCATTCTTCATGTCTTTATGGTTATTGTGGTTGTTGTTGTTATTATTATTATTATTACATTTATTATATTATTTCTTCTTTCCATTTTGAGATAATAAATAAACAGAAAGTAAATATTTAACCAAGACATTCTGAATGAAATAAATTTTAAGAATATATTGACAACAGTTGTACTGTAATTCTGAATATTTAAAAGAAAATACTTTCTGTATTTTATTAGATTTTTTTTTCCTTTTAATTTACATTGTTTAATATTCTTGTTTACTGTTTTAAGAGCTTTTTTTTCACAAAATTGCTTCATGTTGTAGATCTATGAATTTACAGTTGTCGTAGTTCAGCCCTGATCAGGACCAGACTACGTAGTCTCTCTCTCACTACCCCCACCCACCGAGAGAACAGGGGGAGATCATAGAAGAAAAACGGCTTGAGGTTTGAGATAAGGACAGGGAGAAATCCTTAAAGTTACTGTCACGGGCAAAACCAGACTCGACTTGGGGAAAATTATTCATTTATTACTAAACTAGCAGGATAATGAGACAGAGAACAAGATAAAAAAAAAACCTCCTCCCCACCCCTCCCTCTTCCTGAGCATAACATTATCTCTGCTACCTTCCCCACCCCCAAGCGGCACAGGGGGGAAGAGGGAATGGGGGTTGTGGTCAGTTCATTACGCGTTGTTTTACACTGCTGCTTCATAGTTGGGGGAAGAACTCCTCACGTTCCTCCTCTGCTCCAGTGTGGGGTCCCACCCATACGCCACAGTCCTTTGTGAAACTGCTCTGGCGTGGGTCATCTCTTCCACAAAGTGCAGTCTCTCCAGAACGGCTGCCCCAGCGGGCCCTCCACGGGCCACAGCCGCCTTCAGGCATCCACCTCCCCTGGTGTGGGGTCCTTCATGGTCTCCAAGTGGATCTCTGCTCCTCCGTGGACCTCCATGGGCTGCAGGGGGACAACCTGCTCCACCATGGTCATCACCACAGGCTGCAGGGGAATCTTGGCCAGGAGCCCCCTCCTTCTTCACTGACCTTGGTGTCTGCAGCTGTTTCTCTCACAAGAAAAGTTCTTCACAACGGGCTGGCAGACGCCTCTCAGAATCTCGTCACATCATTTATTTCCTCTCCTCTCCACTTCTTGCAGCCAGGCCGGGCTGAGTTGGGCCCAGTCGGCCGCCTGGCGAGAAGCCAGAGGGTGAGGCCTGCAAGGCCCATGAGGCCTGCGCCTCCCCCTCTGCACCTCCCCCTCTGCGCCTCTGCCCCTGCTCAGCTTCTTCACATCTTCTCTTCTCCTTTTTTTTCCTGTTTTCCCCTTCTTAAATACGTTATCGCAGAGGCATTATCACGGGACATTCTGCTACCAATCGGCTTGGCCGTGGCCAGCAGCAGGTCCGCCCTAGGCCTGGCCGAGTCCACTGAACAAAGGGGAGCGACTTCTAGCAGTTTCCTACAGAAGCCACCACTCACTAAACACTTAGGGCTCCCCTCACTAAACAAAACCACAACAACAGTGAAGCAGCCTTATACTTGTAAAACCTGGCACTTGTTCAGAAGGAGGGAAAAAGCTCATTATATGTAAAATGAAAACTTTATCTCGGAGGCTTTCTCATTTAATTGATGCAATCTGACCTTGCCATTAGTCTTGTTAGAGGCAAGGTATTTCTGTCTGCATTACTTTTCATTATTACTTTTGTATAGAAACTCAGTACCTGCTGCTCCATATAAATGTGTGGCAGAGCTAAAGAATATGTCCTGGAAAGTCATTCAACTCCTATCTACTCTTATATTTTCAAAGTTAATTCACACAAGTGTATACCACAGTGCCATATATCAAAGTCTGTTGTATCAACAGAAATTTGGAATAACAAACTCGTGATCGTGATCTGAGATGTTGCAGGAAATTTATATTCCCTATTTAGTTATCTGGAGTGCAGGCATCATCACCTTAGATAGAAATCAATTTTACCCTGTAGCAGTTACTTTGTGGCTGTGCCTGAGGTTATTATTAATTTATTGTGGGGTTTTTTTGATACAGAGTGGAGGAGACTATGAAATGATATATCACATAAGCAATTAAAAACTATCCTTGTGGCTTTAGGCCATCGAAATGATGAAGAGCCTGTGCAGAATATAACTGTCCTTGAATTACTTTCATTGTTAAACATGACACAATGTGACAAATTTCAGTTTGACTCAGTCATTTAGAATAGTGTCTGCAGAGCTCTGTCAGATGCTTATTTATCTTTATTATTGTCTGGTAACTTGAGTAGACACAGGACTTATAACAAATACAATGATGGGACATGGATTAAATTAACAATACTTACATGCCTCATTGTTTTTCCCCAAAGATAAATGTAACAGATTCAAAAAGTCTATAGCAAATACCATTAATACAACTTCACTGAATATTAAGGCAAATATCTACCAATCAATCTAATTTCAATCATTAATTAAAGATGTAGTTTGACAAATATTATCAACTGCTGTTTCGCAGATTATCTTGAATCTCTGCTAAAATAATTTAAATGTTAAAATCTATCATCTTGGTACAAATAATTTTTGAGTAACCTTTTTCATATCTATAAGCATGTCACATCATACCTATAATCTTGATATTCACATACAGAAATATTCATTCATCCAGAAATCTTCTTAAGATTTTGCATACTGCTTTTCTATTAGTATCAAAAGGTTTTTAGTTTGGGTTTTTTTTTGAGAAGATTGACTTGCAAAGAACTCATACAAGGAACTATGCTGATTTACTTAAAGTGAGGAACTGTTTCTAAGAATTTAAAATTCAAATGACACATTTGGAAAATAATTCTATATTTTACTGACATATTGACTTTAAACTTTTATGACTTGACAGAAACTGTCATGAAGTAAGTTAAAATACTTGCTTGATAAAAACACTTACAATCAAGAGGTTATCCTGAGCTGAAGTATTTAAAGAAAAGAAGAATTAGTATTTTTTTCTTTTATTTTCCTGTGAAAAAAAATAGGAAAATCAACGTTCATTGGGTTTGAGGGAGAACTATATTTGTCTAGTTTAAATAGGAAAGCAGCAAGAAAGACTGCTTTCCTCTTTACTTACTGGAAGACTAAATAATGCTTCAAGGATAACTTGTTACTGAAGTGTTTTTTTTCTTAACCTGCCTGATGTCCATTTTGGCTCCAATGAGTGTTAAGATGTTTGTGAGCAGAACAATTTGAGAAAAGAAAGGGATGGGCTTAAAGGGTTTTGTACAAAATGTTGTTCATTATGTCACTTTTTTTTTTTTTTCCCCATCCCACTTCTTAATTTTCAACTCAGTCCCAATTTATATTGATAATTTTCTGATTTACATACAGAATGAAACTTGGCATTCTGTATGTAAGCAGTTGATCAACTTATGAAAGAGGTAATGCTGTATTATGAGACAAGTGGAAAATATCTGTTGCCTTCTTCAGGGTAAGATCTAGGGACCAAATGAACACCTAGCTGCCATTTCCTGCTTGCTATACACAAAGTTGGGTTGAATTTCTAGTCAAAGTTTCTCCAAGTGTGGTCTCTGCAAAACACTTCAATGAATTTGCACTATATACTGATATCACTCTGTTTGGGGCAAAAGGAGACAACCATGAGGTAATATGGTATGACATACTGTATACATGTTCTTGCACAGGGAAAGTACAAGCTAAACTACTTTAATAGCATGTGATTGTGAATACCTCCAATGGTTCGTTGCAATTAAGACTAGAGTACATCCCCGCATATCATGGAAAGGATGTTGAAGTCACATTTTTGCCCTGGAGATAAATGTGCAGGATCTGTAGGGTTTCATCATACATTCATTGGGATAGGAATGTGAATCATTATGTTTACTCTTTCTAATAAATGCCATGAGCACTAACTTGAATCATTTTAACCTTCTGTCTCTCTCTTTCTCTCTGGCTTAATAAATATTGTATGAAAAGACAAACAGCTTAGAAGAAAGACAGATAGAGCATTTCTCCCCCCCAAAAAAAATAAAATATCTACCCAAGGCAAGTTCTCCAAGTATTAGTTTGTTGGATAAAAGTAGGAGAAGGTAATGAAAAAAGAGCTTCACGGAAGCATTATCACCATCTTGGACTATGTTTGCAGGGAATTTGGTGTTTTCTCTTGGCAGCTGCGATTAGAACTGCTCAGATTTTAAATCCTGCTAGGATTTAACTCCAAATTAATCACCTTCGCTCATGGTATTATCAGAATGTAAGCTCTTCAATATCTCCTAAGCTGCAGACATTTAGAGTCTGCTGTAAAAAACTTAATATAGCGTTCACATTTAGGTACAAAATGAGGAAAGCTATCGTGAGAAGACATTAATATTGGCATTTGGTTCCTTTGTACATCTTGGTATCTAGGTGTTCTGCAATGTAACTATTCTATGATTCTATGAATTTGAAAATATTGAAAAAGGGGATGAAGATGATAGAAAACACTAACTTTATCATTCATTATTATTTAAAATATGCCATTTCATGATATTACAATTAGTTTTCATGTATAGAAATGTGTGAAATCATCCAGCGCTTATTTCCAATGATCTATGTTAAATAGTTTCCTACCAAATTTCATAACGCTTCCATGCATTTTTTTTTCTAACCATAGATTTTTTAAGACTTAAACAAAAATCTATACACTAAGCAATATCTAATTCAGTACAAAACATACACATTTTTTAAAACTCCATGTGTAATAAAGCAAGAACAAAACCCCCAAAAGGATATACCTTCAAAACAAAACCAACCCTTGAATAAAACAATTTCTGGGTTCTTGTTTAATAGTAGATGACATCTAGCCCCATTAGTTACACATGGTAGCAAACAAATCACATCAATAGCAATCTTGTGCTCCCTATGTGCCCAGCCAAACTGAATGTAGGAAGTATGAGGAAAGTAAATAGAGGCATGGTTCTTCATATGTTTTTCTGGATTTGTGGAGTCTGCTATGTTTAAGTAATTTTCAAGGTTACTACTGTTATAATGAGTTATATGTAAGTATACTGCTGTAAATTTTAACAGTGTCAGATTTTTTGTGTGTGTGTGTAGTTATTTCTTTGCTGTGTTTAGAGTTCATGGCAAAGAAATATTTTTTTCTTATGGATCTGAATGTATTTACCTGGCATGAATGATATTTTTTATGAAGAATACTTCTTACTTGTTCAGTTCCCTAGCTTGAAACCAGGAATACCTTGCCTGCTTAGATGTTCATTTATTTTAATTTTAGACATATCTGATTTTCTCCCACTGCTTTCCTATCTGTATCTATATACACACCTAAAACAGTACTACAATGCATGGTAGCAATTTAAAATGCTTTTTTAGACAACAATGATTGTCGTTAAATATTTGTATTTACAGACATTTCTTGTGCAGCTGCAGTTCAGGTGCCAGCTGAAATCTCTTAACTTTAGTAGAAAATAATTCAAATTATTGTTTAAATAATCATTGATCAATATAATCCATAGAAAACCTTATTTGTATTCTAAACAACATGTCTCAGTAGTGCCAAAACACAGTAAGGGAGATTAATTGACTCGAACTTGAGCAGCCAGCCCCAAATGACACAGAAATCTTTGAGAGTGATTCTAATTCTTGCTTGTGAAAGACTTCTTTTACAATAGCTTTCACTAGTTTCAGCTTCAGAATTAATCAGAAAGTGGAAAAACAATTGCTGTACAATGCAGCTACAGGAGAAAAGACTCCTGTGCAGGCAGTATTTTCTGTTGCTCATCAAAGTACACTTGAGCTGCAGGGTAAATTCACCAAAATAACCAAATGCCTGCATTTTTTTTAAGTTTCTGATAATTTTTGACACTCTTATATTTTTGATAGCAGATAACGTAGCAAACTCATCTGCCTTGCATAATACTGTACCTATAAAAGAAGTAATATGATTTAAAATATTTGAAATAGTAATTAAAATGAATACTAATCCTAACTTCTATAAGCATGAAATTTACTTCATATTCTTCTGATATTTGCTAAACGACTGACACTGAGTGCCTTCACACCTTTTAAATGAGCATGATACAGAGGTATTTTTGGCTCTCATCTGGAAATAAGTTTCAAAGTAGTACTATAATCTGTAACGAGCACGACAGCACTCAGGCTTACTTAAAAACTTTAAAAAACATTAACAGTAATAAGGGCTAAAATTCAAAGGGAATACCACAAAAATATTCCTGAAATGTGATTTTGTTATTACATTAGAATACAGAGGCTTGCTTCACTCTCCCGACTTGTCTGCAGAAAGTCGAAGTTGACATTCGCACGTACATGAGGACAGACCATCCTGCTGTGTGGGTAATGCACTGCTGAGCTGAGTGGTGGTCTTCCTGGGGAGCTCCTCACAGTGTCTCAAACTGCTCAGAGCTGTTGAGTGTTGGCTGGCTGGTGGCAGCACGAATGATACAGATACTTCATTGCTGAGAGGTGTGATACTGGGAGCAGAGGGGAAATAAGATTTCACTGCAGGGTCTCTTGCACCTTCAAATACCTATGTGGATTGGGTTGGCATGCCTTGTGCAGAACTGAAACTATTCTCAACCAGAGTCAGATTTTTCCAGGGTGAGGAGGAGATGAATTCAGGTATCACCTTATCTAGGTGGGTCTCTGTTTGTACAGTGGTTCCTGAGTGCTGTTCTAGGAGGTAAATGTTGCTCTCTGTAACCTGCTGCTCTGGTAAACAGACTCCTGGATTTGAGCGGCCAAAATTGTAGGTGAAGATTCACCAGCAGTGTTAGTGTACAGACTGCTTTGAGATTGGCTTATTCTGGGTGTTTATTTGCACTCCACAAGAACAGGCTCTGAACCAGGCTATAATGCCCCAAACAGCAGGTTTAGGCCTGAGATATCTACTGAGCAAAGCAATTCCACTTGCAAGTGCAGGTATCTTTCATATTAATGATAATTTTCACTTCTGCTGCTTCAGGGTCTGCTGCACTGGCTGGCTGCTGGAGGGCTGATTGTCTGAGGACCCTGGGGACACCTGGAGAGCAGGACTTGTTTTGCTGGGCAGATGCAAAGAAAGGGGTACCAGCACTGTTGTGGATAGAGTCATTGCAGGCTGTTTCTCCTGCATGAACACCTCTAGCACAGTTGAAGGGAATGCAAAGGGACTGTACACAGAAGAGTCCTTTCAGTTCTTGAGACCATACTGCACAAGAGTAGCAGACCTTGTGTCCCAACAGGAAGGGTAAAATACCTGCATTTAAATTGGACTACTTTGTTTTCTTTGTTGCTACCTTTCAGTTGTATTTTCTGCTGAGGAAAGGAAAGTGGATGTATAAAAATAAACACCCTTATACTTTGATTTTTTTTTTTAATCTAGGGTCATATATGTATTCCTTTCTATCTTACTTTCTGCATCTAAGTGCTTGAGATTAGAGTCAGGAATTTTCTGTCAAAGAAATAAAATTTCTTGTAGACACCCGCATGACCTTCCCTGATAACTTTCTGACTTTGTGCCTCATGCATTCTGATACAGATAACTCATACAGGCAAGAGCAGCCTAGTGCCTTGTGCATCTTCTTTCAGAACCATCTCCATCCTCCTCATGAATGCTCTTTCTAGAGCAGCTCAAGTTTCCCATCAAGCTAACATATCTGTAAACCAGCTTCCTCTGTAATTCTAGCAGGAAATGAATTTATTTTTAAAAGAATCTTTTTTTTATATATTTTTTTTCTTCCCACTGTGCTTCTCTAACCTGCTCTATGCGTAGTTATTAGAAGCTCCTGGAGAACCTTACACCCCTAAGGATATTTTTCACCCAGTATTTTAAAGTACATCTAGCATTGTTCATAGAATTAAAAATCTAAAACACCAACCAAAACTGAATACCCAAATGCTAACACTAAATATCCATTTCCTACCACAAATTTGTAATCCAGCATTTCTTCTCAGGAGTTAAAATCTGTTCAAATTCACCTGTCTTTGTGATCAAGCAGATAGTGATATAAATGAATAAGAAAACAAATCCAACTTGGTCATTTTGGGTACACTGAGGAAATGGATACTTTAGTTATGTTAGACACTTGGAAAAAAAAATCATTCATATTCATTTAACCAGGATATTGTCTGAAAAACAGTTAATGTCTATTAGAAGAATAGTAAAGAAGTGACTCAGTTTCTTAAACACAGACATCTAATGCCATTTTAGACGTCTCATGGTATCCGAGATATTTCCATAATGTTGCCAGACATAACACAGGAACTATGAGAGACTTGCACCTTCTCAGCTGGCAGCTGAATGCAGCATATTATACCTGTTAAATCACTTCTATCATCTTAAGTGAGTTTTCACTAGTATATAAAATATATTTTATCAAATTCTTCTGGACATAAAAATTACTAACCCCTGAGTCAAAATTAATTAAATTTGATACTTTTATAACAGTTTTGCAATTTTTAATCTTAACGTAACACATGCACAACCTTACTAGTTGACAGTATCTTATATTGAGAATGTTTGATGAAAATTCATTTAAATAAAGCACTTAATGTGGCTAAAATGCATATTAGAAATAAAATAAAGCTTTGAAAAAGGGTACTCTCAATACTCATGCAAATACTACTTAGTACTTAGCATTTATTTTTTTAAGATATGATAGCTATTTGCACTAAAGACAAAAAAAACTCTCTTAATGCTTTCACTTATTTTTTTCCAGGAAAGTTCTAAATTAAATTGAGATGTTGGGGGCGGGAAGAAAAAACAAAATCAAACCTTCATTATTTTAATTCTTTTTACATTTAAATTACTGTTTCACTATTTTTGTCATAAGTCAGCCAAGTTTCTTTTTCCGTGTAAAATCAGACATTGATTGTGTAACACCTCTCATTCTGTAATACTTACATCTCTGTCAGAATGGTTGTCATTCATCCACTATTTTTATTCATATTTTGATTTTTAAGATAATTAGATGAATATTTGTGCAATATTTTTTACCATTATGAATTCCAGAAACATTCATAATTGTGTTATTATATTATATAAAGTAAAAAAAAATCTATATCCATAGATGACAATGTTAGCAATGCAGTTCTGGACGATGTTACACTTCAAAGAAGTGTGGCAGTTCCACAGAAAATCTAGAGTTTGACCTCTATAGAAACTACTATAGTAAATTCTACAATTAGTTTGGAATTTTTTTTAACTGTTAAAGGTCAGTAAGGTATCTTTTCCAATCATAAAATCATAACATACTAATGTATTCTTGTGATAACTATATTATTGCATCCACTTCTGAATTCTTGACATCACATCATACAATCATAAAAACTTGGTGTTAGTGAAGAGCTTTTAGTAGACAGAAAACAACCCTCTCCTCAAGTTAAATGTTAATTAAAAAATATATATTTTTTTAGATTTTTTTTCCTATAACTCTAGATGCAGACATAGATTTTGCACTTTTTCACTTAAGGATTTTGACTGAGGCAGAAACAAAGATAGGACTACTCAAAGAGTATGATGTTTATTTTCTAAACAAGGTGACATGTCACACAAAATCTTGTTGCTGTAAAATTCTGGCTTAGTTACTCTGTCCAGCAATGAAGAAATGTAAGAAAAATTTTGGAGAGTTATTTGAGTTGTATCTGTATATTCAGGCTACAGGAACTGAAATATAGTCAAAGAATTAATTAAGTAGTACTTTAATTAAAAAATTATTTTGTTTAGTATAACAAAGAAATTGTAATTTCTTCAACTTATAAGTTTTCTCATCATGGTAAAGATTGTTTAATTAATAAATATCTGTGCAGCATGTTGAACTTTTGAATCACCCCATTTTGTGGTTTTAATAAAATTTCCTCACTATTTCTAAGCATCTATTGTTACATTATGCGGTAAAAATTTTAATAGAAAAAAATGCAATACACTGAAGATGAGAAAATTCCTACTCCACATAAGCATTTAATTCTTCAACAAGAAAGGACAACTATTTGGTATGTGTCAAAAAATGGCTCCAGTCTTTGTACAGTGCTCCACAACCTAAAGCTTAAGTATTTTCACAATTTTTCATTTGTTTGGTGGCTTTACTTTGAAATCTTGCAATGAAGCAATATTTTATTTCCATTAATGAACGATAACTTTTGAAAATTTTTGTCCATTGCCAAATTGTGAGCTAATGTAAATTAGTTTCTCTACCAAATGTTAACTGTTGACCACATTCTTCACAGTCTTATGTCAATGCAACTATTGAATTCAGTGCAGTAGCTAGCACCAGCAAGGAACCTGGCTTACATTGTGTATACCAAAGATTCTGCATTTTGCATACTGTGATTATTTTTATTTATTTAACTTTTACAGATAAAATTGACATTAAAAATATTATCTTTTACTTCATATATATATAAACAATTCAATCACACCACCGTGGCTCACATTTGTTTAGTTGAACTTATGTATATACATTTTAATTAAGATTGATATTTCTAGTTGTGCTATTTTAAACATTTAAGTTGAGGTTCATTTACTGTACAATACTGCTCAAGTATAAACATTTTTTTTTCAACAATATGCTTTAAACTTTATGACATTGCTTTTTATTTAGCTTCAGTACTTAACACTTTCTGTTCGACATTCACATCTTAATGAAAAAGATCAATTTCTGTTTGCTTAGAGAATTGCTTACAGTCATAGATTTCACTGTAAAAAAATCTAATTTTTATGGTATGATTTGCTATGCTAGCAGCAAGAAGTCTTACTTTCCCTTTGATTTCATTATAGTTTTCATGTAGATTTGAGACATGATGTTACAGAGCAGCAGAACATGGTAAGAAGGAGGACTGAGGGAATGAAACATTCAGTAAGATTTGCTAATCTGTGAACTGACTGATTTTTCTTCGTGGTAGATGCAGTGTACTGGTAATTATAGGTCCATTCTGTGCCAGCAAACACCCCTGCGGAAGTTCTGAATTGTAGAATTGTTTGTAGAACAGAAATATATTTGTGTTTTGATATCTTAAACTACTGCCCTGATTACCTTATGATAATTAGCATTGCACCTATTAACTATATTTTAAAAATAAATAAGGAAATATTCAGGATACGATAAAAAGTCAAGTAAAATCTATGGAGGTAATTATCACATCTGTAGATATAATTATTGCAAATAACTTTTATGTGCAAAACAAATTATTTACTCTTATTTTTTTTGGTGCGATAAAATGTTTTATTTTCTGAGGAATAAGATTAAATGCTGATTATACATTACATTTAAGGATCAATTACTTTTAAATCATTTAAGTTACATACAGTACCACTTAGATCTTCACTGGCTGAAAAACATAGTTCTTTGCCTTAATGTAATCTTCCTTTTAGATAAAGTAAATTTAGATGAGATAGGGGAAAAAAATTGTCAACAGTCCAAGACTCTTGAATGACTTGCATTTCTCTAACAGTGGCAATAGTCTAGTCTTGGTATAATTTGCACATCTACTTCTAAACTTTATAGGCTTCAAACACCCTTAGTCTGTACCAAGATTTTGGCACTTGAATAACCTTTTACTGGGTCTTACCATTGTTGGGTTGATTCTAATTTGTATTCACTTAAGAGCATCTTCATAACCTACTCATTAAACAGTCTGTTCACCTGTTTGATTTATAAGCCAAGTGTTTTATAGTGATTCTAAATTGGAGAAGATGTGATGAGTGTAATCCTTTACTGAGGCTTTGTGTGTCCACTGACATTTACACTGGTGGGAATTCCCCTGACAGAGTGTTCTGGGACTGCAGAAATACTAATTTTTGTGCTACATGGAATGCCATTTGCTGCCTACAGTCATTTTGATGTACCTCACCTAATCAGTTCTCTGCCACTGCAGGACTGTTGTGCATCATGATATACTGGTCTCTTCTCACCTGAGGCACAGAGAATAATCTCTTGGCTCTCAAAATGTTTTACACCAAATAAAAGTCTCTTTTATGAAACCTAACTCACTGAGATATATACGAAGTAAAATTGAACACATTTTTTTTTTAGCTGTTCTGGTCTTTAACTCCTTGGACTCTCTAATATGGGACACTGACCAACAGAATAAGCTAGAAAGCTATCAAACAAGGCTATGATCCATTATATCTATGTCCTGGAGTTTTTCTATTAGGGAAGTGCAGAGATACGGCAGTGTGCAGATGATTTATTTATGAGTTCTTTTAATCTAAAATGGACATGATTTGCACTTCATTTATGCCTGGTGCAGTTGGCATATATCTGGAAATATTCACACATAAGAATGGGTAATTCCAGAATCAGTTAGAGAGATCAGAAAGCATAAAACATTGTGGCTTTACCAAATGTCGAAGCTTTGGATTCTCATTTACATTTTACATAAAAAACAGATTAACACATGACAGACAGACACAGACATGACTTAGAAAATTAACTCTAAAAAAAAAAAAAAAGTAATCTCATCACTTCACTGTCTAGAATCATTGTGAGAGGAGTTAGAATTTTTAATCTACTTTTTCACTAAAGAAAATGGCTTAGAGAAGTAGTTCAAATGCTTGGTGTATTGAGATCCAGACATCTGCTGAACGATCTGCATCTCTATAGTTTAGAATACATACTGTATATGCTTCATTCTACAATAATAATAATAAGCTCTGAGTTCAATTATTTATTCCTTTTTTTTCTTTTAATTTTTTTTTACTGTCCAAAAGTGCAGAGTCAGCAATTCAGCTTTATGCAGAGCTTCCTGTTTTAACGAAAGCTCCATTTGCATAAGATATTTGCTTCTACATGTTAGTTCAAGTTCCAGTATGAACTTTAAGGGGCTTTGTTTGTTTCATTACTATTAAGGGCATTCTAGGAATCTCATTTTTGCTTGGCATACATATCTTGCTAGCTTTCTTAGTTCATCATTTTGAGCCACAGCAAATGCTAGTGGTGAATATGGTATTACAAGGGGATTATGGAAATAAAAGGTTGCAGAAAGAGGAAGTTTTGTCTGTGCATGTGTGTGTCATATTTCTACAGATTAATTAAACCTGTGCTATTAGGTGATGAAAATGTGGTATAATGAAAAAAAAAAAAAAAGGCAAACGTAGGAAATTCTTACCTGTCTTAATATTCCTCCAAGTCAAGCCTCACCTAGGGCCAACACTCCTTTTACCAGGGACTATGGAAATTGAACCAGTTTAACAGTCCTGTATGCCTCTTTCATCAACAAGTCTTCAAAACTCTTACTATAAAAATTTTTACTGAACAAGGGCAATTGTCCATAAGGGAAATCTGGCTTAAGAGTTGCTTCATAGCCGCCTCACAGCAATGACTTTATGCAAAATAACCAAAGCCAGAAAAAAAATATTACTCTTCACAATCCAGAATTCAGCCAACTTTCTATTGAACAGTAGTTCTAAAAACAAACAAACAAACAAACAAACAAACAAACCCACAATAAATTAATTGGTATTAATGGAAAGTAAAGAGGCAAGAATCTTTTCTTCAGTAGAACTTGGAAGCTCTAGATAGTTTTAATAATGACATTTCTCACATTCTGACACTTGAGGCTATCACTGTGTTTGTTACCTTATTAGCTATTTTCTCTAGCAACTCTTCTTCCCTCTTTAATTTTAGTTTGTAGACAGACTTGCTTCAGCTTTTTGAATACACACCTGTATTTATTCAGTATTTGTTCCTTAATAAATTCCTCTGAATGGGATATGAGACAAGGATGAATGAAAACATAAAACCAGCAATAAAAGTCAAGTAGTTGTTCAACAGTGAAGAAGAAAGGTCAAAACCAAATAAGAATATAGGTCCCTAAAATGGGACCTAGGTCTAAAATTCAAAGTGTTCACAAATAAATTAAATATTCACTAATTCAAAGGTAAAGTAAAAGAGGCATGTCTGCAGCTTATTAGCTAGAGAACAACTGAAGCTTGTTAGATTACGTAAATATCCTACCATTTTGAATTGGTAGACACAATTGAACAATTGTGTCTTAAATACAAAGCACATTTCAGATGGGAGAACAAGTGTGGTGCTACTTCAGGGGGAAGGGAAAAAAATGGAAAGGAGAGACTGTCAAATTTCCTCTATATTTGATTCGCAATTGTTGACCCATGAAGAAAAAAGAAGCAGGACTGATACCTTATAATGTTTCTTTTCCCTTTGGAAAGACTTTCACCTCTAACTATGTTACTGTTTCATAATCTTGAGGGAGTGCAAAAATTTTGATGCATCTGATCCTCAAATAGGGAAATATTTCTATGATGTGCCTCTAAATTTTTCTCTCATGCAGGGCAGGGCAAGACCTTGCTTCAGCATGTTTTATCAATGATAAAGTAGGGAATTTACAAAGTTTGTATGACCTAGACAAGAAAGAGAGAAGGAGAAGAAGCAAGAATACCACACTGGTATTAAAATGTGTTATGCTGCCTAGGTACTGCACAACTTCATGTAGAAAACCGACAGCAGAGACCGAGGGTTTATGGAATTGAAATGTGAGTGTTCAAAAAAAAAAAACTAGGAAAATATATTATTTAGTTTTTGCAGTCAACTGGAAAATTCCTTCTTTTTGAAGCAGAAGCTGTATACAACTTTAATGAGAAGTGCTTTATAAGGGGTATAACTGTATACAAATTTGGTTTCTAGGTGATAAACACCCTAGTGAGATTAGCTAGAAGCTCAGCAAATGAGAATTAATACTGGACACTGCTGTTGATAACAGATTTATGTTTCTTTTCATGGATGTAACGAATTTACAAGCTTCACATTTACGTGACAAACATGCAAATGCTCTCCTCCTCTGAAAAAAAACCCCACCAAAATAAGTACTCAGGATAAAACATTTTGTAAAGTTCCTGTCTGTCTTCAAAACTGTTTTGTTTATGCAATTTGATAAACAGGTAAGGTTTTCTTACAATGCTCAACTTTTTTAACGCAGGAAATCCAAACAAATTGAAATCAATGTTTTAAAAGTAAAAAAAAAAAAAAAAAAAAAAAAAAAAAACCCTTTGTGGAGGACTCTCAAAAGAAATGCTAGAGGGTCATTTTAATAAGGAGTGAAAAGCAGTAAGCTATCAGTATGGTAATTACAATCAATGAGTGTCCATAACCATGCTTGAAGATGTGAAGAAGGTTAGAACTAATTAAAAACATCACAAAAGGTCTTTCTTTAACGATTGGAGGGATGCCTTGGTGGATAGCACTTTGTGACCTGATATCAAGGGAAAATAGGTTCAAAGGAATAAAAGTCTGTTATAAAAAGTGTAATTTTTATTCCCAGACAGAATGGAAACATTAGACTGTTCAAATATAGTTTTATGTAGCTGGCGTTCAAATATCAGCAGCTCTCTAAGCTTCTGAACGTATTTCTGCTAAAATGAATGAAAATGTTTCTATTTGACATAGAAGGCTGGGATAAGACTCTACTTTTCCCTTTGCAGCAGATGATGCAATTGTAAAAGTTAATTTAGATATTAGTTTGCTGGATTGAAAAGAGTTGTGTTTTGGGACCAGAGAACTGTTTGAAAGGCCCTTATCTGCAGCCAGGGCAGGTTTGCCAGAGAGCTTAAGAGTTTTTGGCCTCCTGTGTTTAGCTCTCTGACATACAGCAAGGAAGAATATGATGTACTGCATGCTGTGTTCATCACCACTGTAGAGAACAGTCGGACATGATTACACTTAATAAATAGTCAGAAATTTAAAAGTATTTCACTCAGGGCTACTATTGCTAGATTTAGTGTGAGGAGTGCTTTTTTTAGTTTTTTTTTTTTAAAAAAGAAAAAAAAAGGTAAGTTATGGATAACAATAAGAAGTTAAATCTAGTGGATTTAAGAATTTAAAACTGTTTTTTAATTCCACTGATTAAACAGTAAAACTGCTTCCTTCTATAACCATTTAAGTCAGGAAATATCCTGATATCTTGAAACCATTGATAGCTTTCTCTTTACTACATGTCTGAACTCTCTACATCCAGAAAAAGAATGAATATGGTTCTGATTTTGTATTTGAAATATAAAGCACTACTCAGATAGTGAATTCAAATTCTGTTTTCCACAGAAAGCCTAAATCATATTCCTTTTGTTTTCTATCCATGCCAACAATGTAAAAAAATGCATTTCTGCTCCAAGCAATCAGAGTACAGAGCTGCTTCTGAAAAAAGTTACATCTACCAACTCCAAGCATAAGGAGTAAGTTTTGCTGCATTTTATTCTGATTGACCTTCCAGTCAACACATCTAAAAGAGATTCAGACATGGACCTAATTCCACCTTGTGCATCATCTGAGCTGTTTACTATATTCAAGACAATTACAGCTGTGCAAACACAGTCATGGCATTAGGGGGCACAGGTGCAAACAAGGGACTAATTTGGCCTGCAAAACCTGTATTATTGGTGATAACAGATGAGATGGAAAGCAGCCAACTTGATTCTCAAATCATGGGCCAAATGTGCAGGGCTCAGAAGAATATCCAAATGTTTACTTAAATAGGAGTATATGGGATTAAAAAAAAACTTCATAGACAATAAACATGTATTCCCAGTGAATTTCTTCTCTTTTCTTCCTTTCACAGAGTCACTTTCTAAAGCAGCAGTGTACTTGATGAAAACAAGTCAAAATGCCTCAAATAGCCTCAAAGGAAAATGCAACACTTCATTCACTGAGGCAGCTCACCAATTGTGTTTCTGAAAAGAATTACTTGCTTATTTGTCATATACTTTCTGGCACAGTATAACTCCTACATCATATCTTTTTTTTTTTTTTCCAGTCACGTAAGTGTTATTAACAGATGTGTCATAATTAAGCTAATAAAGCAAGTTCTAAAGTATCAGAGTAATGAAAAATGGTTAAGCAATCCTTCCTTACAGTGCAATAATATGCCTGAATAATTTCATAAGATCATGTCATGTATGCTGTGCCTATACTAAAAGTGTAATTTATGCATATTGGAGTATGTAATAATCTATAGACCAATTACTAATTCTGTTAGTTGTCCTATTTGAAGGAAGAAATAAGAAATCATATTTCTTATGAACCTTTGTCTGTCAGCTTATTCTTTGGGGCTCTCAAGCAGAAGCAAAAACTTAAGAAAATATAGAGATGAGAGAAAGAGACAACCTTTGGTTTGGAGCTCCTGCCTTGATTCATGAAGTCATTCCACGGTCTTTAAATTAATAATTAATTAATAAAATAGGCTGAAGTGGTTGAACATTCAGTGGGTACACTCTGAATGGTTCAGGTTATGCTGAATCTGAGGTTATCTTGTGCTGAGGTTACATTAAAACTAAGGTCTAAAAAAGTCATTCCACATAATAATACCAAGATGAAACATCCATTATACCATTGGAAACAGACAAAATAGTTTAAATTCCTGACTATTCTAGTGAGGAAGAAGAATCTAGTGAGGTCAGTTAAATGATTATCTTTCAGTTTAATGTCTACTAGGTCAAACTGGTAAATGCTACATACATCTGAAATCCGAATTGTTCCTGAAAAAAAAAAATTATCTATAAAAGAAACATATGAATATACTAATATAATGGTCAGTTCTGCCATCTTGTATGTCCTTTTATTCTTACGCCCTTTGTGAGCTAGGAAATATAATGTTACAAATTTCCAGACTGTGTAAATAAATATAGAATCTACTGGAATCATAATCTGAGATTATTTGAAAGCTTGATGAATATAGGATTCTTGTTTCTTAAAGAATAGAGGATTATTGAATTAATATCTCTCCCTGTCTGCATATCATCCACCAATTCTTCTAAACGAATACTCCAAAATGAGGAAGTTTGGCCCCTTTACTCATGATAAAGAGCATTTTTTTTCCGATTGCTTACTGAATTTGGTGATATTTCTAACGTACATAATATTCTCATAAGTGTAGTGATCACATTTGATCCATGGTCAATTAGAAGGCTGGTAGATTGCTCAGATAAAGGAGAATATAAAGAACACTCTTCAGAGCAGAATTATTCAGAGGTAGTTTTACTTGCTCATCCCCTTCTTGTGACGTGGAGATTTTATTTTTTCATGACTTTATGTAATTACTAAATACAAAGTTAATTATGGAATTCTGTTTTTAACATGTTTGCAGCTTATTGTATTAGTAGCAGTAAAAAAAAACAACCCTCCATTTGATAATTTATTTTCACATATGAAGGTTTTCACAAGCCAAGTTTTTCTGCTCTTTCTGCAATTGAAAAAACTACTATGCTAGAACTTTTAAAAGAATTCTTCGGTACACCCACAGAAAATGATTTATGGAAAGATGAACGTGATGATAAATCAAAAGTTAAACTAAGGACAATGACAGGAACACATTTGAGATGTAACTTTCCTTCACTGAAGACTCTAAAGAATTTGAGTAAGTTTCTGTATGCATATAATGAGAAATACGGGAGAGAAATTTCACCATCTATTTCAAAGAGGAGGAAGGAAAATTAATGCAAAAGAAGATGACTGTTGACACTTCTTTGCTTCAGGTGCAAAGTTTCAAAAAGAGCATATTGCCTATGTAACTCAGGACAATACACTGATTTGTTTTACCAAAAACAATAAAGAAATGGTTTTTTGTCAAAGCAGACTGTGTAAATTGGGTAACATGACTAAGTTCTTAGTGGGTGATTCCAATTTTTGCAATATGTGGCACTTCTGAAAGAAAAATATAAATTCTAATGTCAAAGCAGTAAAAGATTTTGCTCTATTTTTATACTCTAACCTTTTCTGCTGTAATTTTTCTACTTCAAGAATGCATTGTTGCCTTAAATCTGAGACATTTAGCTTAATTAGGAAGGGATACGTTTGAACTATGTTATAGTTAGGTGGTATTATTAACTTAATATTTACCCCTCCTCAAACCATCCCTTTAAACAATAAACAGAGGAGGAAAAAAAAATAGCAAGAACTATTTATGAAAAGGAGTTTTTCCGATGTTTATTGAAAGAATATGGTCTTAGGAAAAGGAAAGAAAAAAAGCAAAAGAAAATAAAGGTTCTACAAACACACCTTATACACAAGCAAAGCTAGCTTCATGTGGTTATTTATGATGTAAGCGAAAGACATGGAACAGTTGTCAAAAGAGTCAGATGTAGATGAGTAATGAACCAAATTACATAATGATAACTAAATTTTATGAAGTTTCAGTAAGGAAAAAGATAAGATAGCTTCAAGATACTCACATAATGGCATGTGAGTTACAGTTCACATAATGGCATGTGAGTTCCATTACAGTTATCCTGTACAGTAATGGAAATCTTTAGATAGATTTCAGTTACACTAAATATGAAGAATTATTTTTATTGATTTCTTTGCATTAAATTTCAAAGATTGGAGGAGATATCCTTTCTTTATTCTAGCAAGGATGGGAAAATTATTTTTATTTAACATCTCATACTGATGGTAAAAATATTCAGTTTTCTGGTGAGGCAGGTCTAAAGGAGAACTGAAGAAGGCATGTAAACCATCATCTTTGGAATTGTTTAGCAATAAAATATCCAGTATTTTCAACTGATCTGTCTCCCGGAAAACAGAAGCACTAACTCACACTGCAGTTCTTGTTATCAACTATAATCTTTTTGACAATCTCTATAGAAACTCTATTACTGAAGAATGCCTACTGATATGGCAACACTCTGACTCACTGATGCCTCTAGGGTATCTTTAATTGAGTTTTATTTCCTCCTTTATATTTCTTTTACTACCTTCCCTCTGCTAGGCTGGTAGGTTCACACAGGGTTATTCATCTTAGCATTCCCATTCGGACAGAGCAGGGTCAATTGCAATTGAAGTTATAGGATTACCAAAATAACATCTTCAAGAAAAACATGTTGATGCTAATTTCATTTACCTATTTACCTGAGACATTTTTTTATTAGCATATCAATTTGACTAATTAAGGAAAAGGTCAGTAAACTGAGCACATACCTATCACTGGACAAATAAACTAGATCTCAGTTCCTTGGGTTTATAAACATTTTAATTGTAGTTTAAGCTTTTCTACACTAGGCAATGTCCTTGTAATTCTACTAAACAGTTTACTGGCAGCATTTTAAAGCTTCAGTAGGAATTTTATTACCTTGCCTTGTTTTCATGAAAGAAGGTCCTGCTTGGGACCAAACTATGCAGTCTCTCACTCACTCCCCGCTACCCTCCAAAGGAATAGGGAGAGATAGTACAGAAAAAAAAAAGGATCAAGGTTTGAGATAAGGACAGGAAGAGATTATTGAAAATTACTATTACGGGGAAAACAGATTCAACTCGAGGAAAATTATTTATTTATTATTAAAACCAAAGCAGGCTAATGAGAAAGAGAACAAAGTAACTTCCTCCCACCCCTCCCTATTCCCAGGCTTAACTTTACCTCCTTCCCTCTTTGAGCAGCACAATGGGGAAGAGTGAATGGGTGTTTATAGTCAGTTCATCACATGTTGCTTTACGCTGCTCTTCTCTCCTCAGGGGAAGAACTCTTCACATTCCTCCCCTGCTCCATCATGGAGTCCCTCTCATGGCCTACAGTCCTTCATGAACTGCTCCGGCACAGGTCATTTTTCCACAGGATGCAGTCCCTCTGGAAAGGTTACCTAAGTGCAGGCCCTTCATGGGCCACAGCCTCCTTCAGGCATCCTCCTTCCCCTACGTGGGCCTCCGTGGGCTGCAGGGGGATAGCCTGCTTCACCATGGTCTTCACCACAGGCTGCAGGGAAACCTCAGCCAGGAGCCAAATTTCTCCTTCCCCTTCTTCTTCACTGACCTTGGTGTCTGCAGCCATTCCTCTCACAATAAATTTTTCACAATAGGGCAGACACATCTCAGGTTCTCTTCACATCTCCTCTCCACTTTCTTGCAGCCAGGCTGGGCCAAATCAGGAGGTCAAAAGTTGAGAGCCGCAAGGCCCACAAGGCTTATGCCTCCCCCTCTCTGCCCCTGCTCCAACTTCTTCACATAATCTTCTTTTTTTTTCTGTGTTTCCCCTTCTTAAATACATTAGATATAGATACATACAGAGGCGTTACCAGGGAGCATTCTACTACCAATTGGCTGAGCCCTGGACAGCGTCGGGTCCACCCTAGGCCTGTCCGAGTCCACTGGACAAAGGGGAAACTACTTCTAGAAGCTTCTTACAGAAGCTGCCACCGTAGTCCCCCTCACTAAATAAAACAATCACATCTATGAAAGGAATACTCTGACAGATACGTTATACAAAATAAGATGTTTTTCAGCTTGCAAATCCAAAAGAGTAATACTCCACATTTCGTTTTCATCTTCTCTAAAAACAGGAGTAAAGCTCCTAAGTCTGAAATGTTCTGAGAACCATGAACTTTATTACTACATAGACACCTAGGCATATAACTGGGCTCAGGTCAAAGGTGTTTATCTGGTTCTTTTTTTTTTTTTGAGGATTAATTCATAAGCAAAAAAAAAAAATCAATATTTGTTTTAATACTTATTTCTAACACATAAATGAATAAAAAAAATCCATATATAAAACCATGAATAGAGATGCTGGATGTTATCTGTCCTCTGTGAGTTGCACAGGGAATATCCCAATACACACCTTGCTCACATTTTCGTAATTATACCCTTACTGAATGGAAAAATACCTGAAATTTACCTTTGCCATGTAGGACGTATGACTTGGTGAATCAATGGTGATTAAATAATTTAATATATCAAGTAATTCCACTGAATGGAGGACAAGAAATTCCCAATGATGTCTGAAAAAAACTTGAGCACAAGACAGTCTTTTTTGACTCATTCTTTAATTTTATTTCAATGGATGCTTTCAACAGTTAACTCGCAGATTTTAAAATCAAGCTTAAATGCAAACAAAAATATTTCCTTAGCATAAAAACTGTTTGACTTTAGGATTTATGAGTCTGTTATCTCCTTATGAATTATGGACCATTAACATCTACACTAAAATTCTTTCTGTAGGTAGTCTGAGACTTTGAAATAGAAGGTTTATGACATACTATTACCTGTTATTATATATATTATATATTATAATAACAAACAAAATAACATATCTTCAGTCAGCAAGAAGTCTTTTGGAGCTTTTTTTTTTTTTTTCCCTGTATTATAAAGTAATAGTCTATATTACCCAGTTCCTTCTAATGATTATAGAAAAGTCATATGTCCATTCAGTGCCAGCTGAAGTGGAAATATTTGAATCTTATACCAGAAAGGAATACAAATGCTGAATCAAATTAACAGTTATATGTGCTCAATGACTATGTCTAATCTTTTATGACAGCTGTTAGCTGACAGTGAGTTATTTAACCTAGTCTGTGCTTCACTAGCTGTTCAATAAGCCTTTTCATGGAACTGAGATTTGCTGAGTAATACAGTTCTTCTATCTCAACTTCTTATTCTACAGTAGAATTGAGTTGAAGCCATTTCCATTTCTGTCAGTGCAATACAGATTTGAAAAGAAATAATTGTGTTGTGGCTGAAATACTTGTAGAAGGTCACCTGTAGGGTAAAAATAAGCTTAGGCAGCCAAACCTCCTCCAATGCAATCACACACATCACAAGTAAGGGGGAAAGTAAGGGGGAAAAAAAAAAAAAAGCCAGCTTCTTTTCTCTAAGTCACAGTGATGGGAATTGCTAAAGAGTAAGTACTGGAGATACAAGTGCAAAGACAGACTATCCTGAGGGGGTTAGAGAAGAAATACCTAAATATAAAGTGCCTAAATACGTACTCTGGTTTCCAAAAAGTTCAGCCCCCATGGAGATTAGTAAAAGCTATGAGGTTGCTCAATATTTCAAAAAAAATCAGCCTGCTGTTTTTCCTGTTAATTTTGACTACCAAAGCATCTTACCTATTGCATTTATTCCCTGTGGTATAGACAGATCAGAAAATATATAGAAGGTTTCCCTATTTTCACATGGCAGAAGTAGTGGTAGCAACAGGAGCAGAATTTACAGCAATATCAAACACACAGCAGTGCTCATGACTAGATTTCAAAAGATTTTACAAAGGCACAGAATTCTCTGAATGTGTAAACCATTTGGAAACCACAGCTTGGCTTCATTCTGTTGGAGCAGTTGTCTGGATCTCAGAGTGCTTTGCTCTTGTTTTTTAAGAATGTCAACAGAAAAAAAAATGCTTCTGTACATAAGTTAATTTTTAAAAAAAGGTTGATTAGTGATACCATTTAAAAAATAAGTAACATCCAGTGATAAATGCCTTTTCTTCTCCCTGTTTTCTCTGCTAGAGCACAACATGTTAGTAAATTGTGCTGCAAAGGACAAAAGAATCTTTACTTAACCACTGAAGAGAAGAATGAGAAGGAAATACCACTCATGAATAAACGAGTGAGCTCCTCTATGTTAATTTCTGCTCCCAGCTTCCTAGGGGTAAAGTTATAAATATATATTCAACTATACAGTATATACCAAAACAAATTAAAATGTCAGAATGCTCATTCACAGCACAAATTAAGGATGTAAACTCCCCCCCAAAAATAGTCATTAATTCGAAACTAGGTAAAAATGTAAGAACATGTTGGGAAAGCCGAATATAAAATTAATGATGCAAAGTATACTAGCAGTCATATATGAGTGGCAAGAAATGGAAACAAGTCTAACCTCTTCGAAGCAGAAAGTCATTGACATAAAAGATAGGTCCCAGAGATCTTTTACATGTTATAGGAATACATTAAGGGAAGGAATGCCTCTATAAGGTCATATTTATGCAATAAATAAACAAACAAATAATGTGCTGGGAAGAAAAAAAAAAAAGATGGCTTCCTTGAAATAGAAGCAATTCACACAGCTGACTAAACAGCTCCTTAAACTTTTAAGTAACTGCAGGTATTACTACTAAAATAGAACATCCCACTGGAATTCACTTATTTGTCTTTTGGGTCAAAGCTAATCTGCACCTAAGATTAGCAACTGTAGGATGCTTAGGCTATAACTATGCTAAAAGAAAAAAACAGTACCACAGCAAGTTGCTGGGCACTGGAACATGATGTTCAACAGTTAGTTCATCTGTGCTAACCAGTGCAGTCTCAAACGATCACGAGTGGCTTGATATTTAGGTACTTCCAGGGATTAGTGTTAATAAGCTGTTTGCATGTCCCTAATTTCAAGCCTAAGAAAATATCCTGTCATAGAAAGCTGACTGCATTTGAACCTAGCATTAGTGTTGGAAGGTTTAATTTCAGGCCTGCATTCAATTTTGTAGATGCATTCAATCTTGTAGATACATTCAATGACATTACTAGAAATTGTTGTGATATTCATTAAGAAATTAAGAGATTTTTAACCACTCATGATCTGCTTCCCATGTAGAT
Source organism: Ardeotis arabs (assembly GCA_011801015.1). Taxonomy (NCBI): domain Eukaryota; kingdom Metazoa; phylum Chordata; class Aves; order Otidiformes; family Otididae; genus Ardeotis; species Ardeotis arabs. Next base: position 34,316 of record JAAGAY010142866.1, read on the forward strand.
TTTGTTGAGTATTACCAGCCAAAAACCTTGTGTACCCAATCCATGACACGTTGGTCCATACTGGAAAAAGTTATGCAGGTCCTCACAGACAGAAAGTCCCATAGATTAGGTGGGTTTGTAGCCTTAAAAGCTGCAAATGGGAGACAGTAGGCATGAAGGTATTGGAAACCAGCCATGTGTACCTGGCATCCAGTTTCATACTACGAAGTTTCAGCTGGAGAAAACTCTAATTTTCAGAGAGAGCCTCTGAGGATATTATGTACACATGTAACTGCCAGAGAGATCCTCTGAGGATATCAGGTACACGTGTAACTGCCACTGGCTAACCAGCCTCAGAGACCTAACAGTGAGACTGTCCTATAATGCAGTTGATGCAAATGTTACTGGGAAACTGTTTAAAATTATTATTAGGTAAATTTTGAAATTTTAAGTGAACGTTTTCATTGTTTCACTTTGGAAATAATTCCTTTTTTGCTGGTTTTGGCTGGGATAGAGTTAATTTTCTTCATAGTAGCTAGTATGGGACTATGTTTTGGATTTGTGCTGAAAAAAAAGTGTTGATAGTACACAGATGCTTTAGTTATTGCTGAGAAGTGCTTACATAGAATGAAGTTCTTTTCTGCTTCTACCCTGTCAGTGTGTAGGCTGGGAGGGCACAAGAAGTTGGGAGGGGTAAGCCAGCTGACCCCAACTAACCAAAGGGATATTCCATACTGTATGATGTCATGCTTAGCATATAAAGGTAGGGGGAAGAAGAAGAAAGGGGAGCTATTTGGATATATAGCATTTATCTTCCCAAGTAACCATTATGCATGATAGAGCCCTGCTTTCCTGGAGATGACTGAATACCTGCCTGCCAATGGGAAGTCATGAATGAATTCCTTGTTTTGTTCTGCTTGTGTGTGTGTGTGTGTGTGTTTGTCTTTTGCTTTTCCTATTAAACTATCTTTATCTTAACCCATGACTTTTCTCACTTTTACCCTTCCAATTCCCTCCCCCATCCCACCGAGGCAGGGAGTGAGGGAGTGACTGTGTGGTGCTTAGTTGCCAGCTGTGTTTAAACCACAACAATCCTTTTTTGGTGCCCAACATGGAGCTCAAAGGGTTCGAGATAATTACAGATTTGACTGGAATGTGCTAGATCAAATTTATAGCTGTTATTGCTGTTTAGCTATTAATTGGCAGGCTCCTGTGCTTGCCATGGGGCTTGCTTGCCTCATTGTACATTAGAGTCTAGTGCTCATTAGCAGCTTCTTTTTTTTTTGCGTTCACTGCTTGCTGTACTGCGTATCATCTTACTCTGCTGTGCCTGTGAACATTTTGATAACAGCAATGGAGATGCACCTGGGCTGGCAGGTGGCCAGCACATTGCTGCTGTTTCTGTGCTGCTGTACTGGACAGGCTGGAGCTCCAGTGTGAAATGGAGTCGAAGGGACTCTGACCCGTGGATGCGTCTATGCAGGAATAGGACACTCCAAAGAGTCTGCGGCCATGAATAAGTCCACACCAGAGTTGGTACATCTTGAAGCATCTGTAACTGTGGTTATGTCTGTGCCACAGCAAGTATACCTCTGAAGGGATTGTGACCCAAGGATAAATTCATGGTGGAGAAGTTACACCTCGAAGCATCTGTGGCTGTAGATAAGTCCATGCTGCAGCAGGTACAGCTGGATGAGGCTCTGAGCAACCTGATCTAGTTGGGGATGTCCCTGCTCCTTGCAGGGGGGTTGGACTAGATGACCTTTGAAGGTCCCTTCCAACTCTAATCATTCTATGATTCTATATACCTTTAAATCGTTGTAATCCATTATTTGAGTTGGATTTTATAGGAATTACTATAGCAGAGACTGCCTGAACCAATGGAGCACGAGCCTTACAAGAAGCAGTGCAAGTGCAGCAGTGACCAGACCTGAGCTACATTAGAAACCCATTAACTTCACACAACACACCATCTCTCCTGTCCTGAGTGACCCGCCATAATAGACAAAGCCCAAAGTCATGGGCTAAATGAAATCAATGGACATTTTGTGGACTACTTGCTACTGGTACAACATTATTAAGAAGATGTAAATATTACTTCCACAAGCTTCATTAGCACATTGGTAATGTTTATAACTTTGAGTTCATAATAATTTTAAAGTTATGTGCATAACTGCAAACCTAAAAAAAAAAAAAAAGTACTTGGCAACAACAGAAGTAAGTAAAGAAATCACATTCCTTTATGTTTACTATGGTATGTAAATCAAGATCAAAGCATCTGTCTGTGGTAGATACAGAAATATAGATGGTTACCCTTGCTATGAACTGTCTCACTGTGAAACCATTGGCAGTCTGTTAGCTTTGATGAGAATTTATTAGAATTTATCTGCATCGCTATTCTGTACCAACAGGTGCTGGTTTGCTATCATTCCAGTAAGAATGGCACTCAGACTCTGTAAAGTACCATTTAAAATGCTATATAGTAGAGCTAGCACTATAAAGAAGGAAAGGATAGCACAGATAATCTTATGACCTTTAAGATGCTGGGAACCCTGAGCTGTGCAGCATCAAATAGGCTTCCGATCAGAGGGCAGCATGCGATGCAGATCGTGACCATGGAAAGGTTTGGTCATTTGAGTCATGATACAATTTTCTTAGAATAAACCCACTCTATTAATTATTTATTATTAATTATTTATTCTGTCAAACAAAATTTATGTTCACATATAAACTGATTTTAGATAAAGGCAAGGACATGCAGATGGTGTAATTGCCAGTAGCTGGTAGCTACTAAGAGGGAGCTGCCTGCAGGTGCTTCTGTTACTATCAGCTGGCTAAATTTATCCTGTGGATTTTTTTTATAACACAGAACAGGCCTGAAGACCAAGTTGTATTTGCAAGCTGGTAGAGCACAGAATTGGCCCTACTGAGGTCGAGTGTTATGTGAACCACTAACTCCTCAATTGTGTTCCAGTCTTCCAATCAGGAACAGTAGGATTGCATGTAAAATTTCCAGAATAAATGTATTGTTTCTTATGATGAAATAGAAGATGGATTTTTTTTTTTTTTTTTACTGGTTGACCTTCAGTTTTATGCAAAATAAGAAAGAATTTTGCCAGTCACACTTTAGCGGTAGAAATGTTCCTCTAAATATAAACACAGGTAAAAAAAAACCTTAATATCAGAAGTACAGTTACAGAGTGTAAAACTACAAAGCTAAATATCAGTGAAATTGGAGACACTTCTTCACTTAAAAAAAAAAATAATAATTTTTTTTTTGTCTAACTGAAACTGCTGACCAGGACATCAGAGATTTCTGTGTTGGTTTGCTTTCCAAAGATGAATGAAGTTCATCCAGACAGTCATCTGAAATATACTGTACATTCCAGATTACAATGTCAAGTCAGATTCCTACCAACAATTCGTACAGGGCATGACTTCTATCTTTTCTCATTTTAGTTTCGACCTTTCAAACTGAGTTTTTGAACCACTAGAGTTAATTATGAGTCTCACTGTGACAAATGTGTGGGTCTGTTTCTGATTAGAAGAACACTACTGATAAAATGAGGTTGAAATCAGAATAATGATCTCTGAGGCTGTAAGTATTTCATATTGTATGAGATTGATTCTTCTTTCCAGCTTGACTTTTACTTTGATGTGAAACTGTGTCAAATTCCTCTACAGCTTTGAAAAAAAAAAGCACTTTTGTGATTAATTTCCTCTCTGAAGAAAACAGCAGTACATTTTAATATTTAAAGGTTTAAATTACCTACTAAGCAACAGTGACCCATGAGCTATAAGCACTTCACATTGTTAACTCCATGGTGACATAGTTACTGAGTGAATAAATTCTTCATTTAATTCTATCACACCTCCAATCTCATAAATTACTGAATTACTAAATAAACACTTATTGAGTTATCTAAACACTTTTCAGCCAACTTTAAATTATACATTATGATTTTTTTTTTATTCAGCTTTATCGTTTATAGTCTTCTGTCCATAATTGAGGATGACTTTACTTTAGTTAAATTTTCGCTATTATTTTCTTAATGATTATTATATCATTATGTGTCTATTTGTTGGATATATAGGGGGCTACTTCTGACAGTACTGATCTTTGAAATAGAACCATTTTTTTTTGTATATATCACTTAGAACACAGCAGTAAATATATATTTTGCATGTAAATTAAACAGACTAGATAAAAATAAGTTTCATATTTGGGCTTTTACATCTAAATTCAGGTTTCTGTCACTGGGTGCTTGAAAATTGTAAGATACTTTATTACGCTGTTTATCTCTGGAAAATTGAGTCCCCGCTGACTAAGTTTCATCTGCATTTGATTTGACCTCCCTTGGATATATTGATCAAAGAAAAAATTCTAATAATAGTCACTAATGTAGTTTGAGCATGAATCTGTTCTAATGTTAACCTGAAAAGTCAAAAATCAATGATTAGAAATAAGAAAAAAAAATTGTAGGAATAAAACTCCTGTACAAAAAAAAAAAAGTAATTTAATGTATGCATGAATAGTAAACAACAACAATCCAATCTGAAGACAGTAACAATTTGGTTTCTTTTGGCTTTACAATAATAATTTTAAAAAGATATGTCATTAATAAATGCTGGAGAAAAAGTGGTGTTTTTTGGTTTGTACAGTTTGTTTCTGAGAATCCTCAGTTACTTAGATTGACATTCCCCAGTTTCAAACTAAAGACTTAAAGTAATGAAGAAATAAATATCTCACTAGAATTAATGTTTTAGATAAAGTAATGCAACTTCAGAAGTTTCACAAATTTCCCTGTCAGCTATCACCAAGATTTCTCATAAGGTATTTAAAAAAAAATCATGATTAGGAGTTTATGGGACAGAGACTAAACCAGACTACCTTTTAGCCTTAAAGTTTTCTGCTAAAATGCAAACAAACAAACACACAAACCAACAAAATTACTGTATAAATGTATTTTTTGCCAAAATAAATGTTAACCCTTATCTTCATCTAAAAATCCATCTCAATCTTACCTGCAATGAACCTATTGCTGTAACACAATTGATAATCTGATAAACAATCCAATACTAGACAAGTGTTGTTATCTCAGTCAATTTACTTTTAAAGAATATGCTTCTATATCTGAATATATTGTAATTAAATATCTATTCTTCAACTCCAATTTCTGTTTTATGGTCTTTTATTAATGAACCAGAAAATTCATATAAATTGCAGCATTTGAATTGATACAAAAGTATTCTAATAAGAAAAGCTAAAATCATAAAAATGTACAAAACTATGAAAAACTTTCAAATATTTTAAGTTTAAAAAATCATAATCATTGAAGCATTCAGAAGAAGTTTAAACTTTTAAAGATTTATTTAAATACTTTTAATTTTTTCTCAGGTTCTGTGGTAAGCATACAAAAAAAAAAAATCTGTATTAGCATACTTACCCTTATGAAATATGTCCTTCTCAAAATAATGAAATTAACATAATTCTAAAATTGGGAAACTCTAATAAACTGATTAAAATTACATTGATTAAAACCTTATAATAATAGATTTAAAAAAAAATAGAAATGTTATCTTACCATAGTTTATATTAAAATATTCATATTAAAGGTATTTGTGGACTGTTTTGTTTTCAGTGGATCATGCAAAAATTACCTTTACTTCAAATTTCACTTAAGTACATACTTAAGTTTCAGCATGGTTACATAATGTTCCATGTGCATGTTTTCAAGAACACTATTTAAATATTTTCTTGAACTTTCATGAATACTTGAAACTGAATTGAGATCATGTATCAGATAATAGCTATACAACCTGTAGTGAATCTGAAGGACAAAATCATTTGAATATGTTCTTGTGACTATTTCTATATAAAGTCTTAGGCCCATGAAAAATCACTTCTGTCCTGTTGATTAATTTAGCATTTTGTCTATGGAAATAATGAGAATCGATAAGTAGCTCATTGAGTGTTAGATTATATCCAAACATAAGCAAACATCTCCAGGAAGATAAAATATTATGATGCTGTCCAAGGTAGAAACTTTGATGATAAAAATAAATATTTGATAGAAAATTCAGCTTTTTTTTGGCCTTCCTAATGTTAGAAATAATATATCTGTAGATTATATAGGTATTTCCAAAAGCTTTAGATTCATTGAATGAAATTATAAAAATAGTAAGAGGGATTATACTACAAGGTAGTCCACATTTACTGAATCAGATAATTTACTAAGTAAAAAATAATTAGCACAAAATCATTAGAAATGTTTTATAATATTTCCATACTCCTTAATCCAAGATAGAAAAAAGAGAGAGGCTCTATGCATACGTGGATTTAAGGAACATTAGACACCAATACCCTCACGCTAGATCTCATTTGGACTGTCAAGAACCTTGTAAACTTCAACAGGGACAAATTCAAAGTCCTGCCCCAGGGAAGGAAGATCTCCATCCAGTAAATGCAGACAAGCGATTGCCTGGTTATGGAGCAGCCCTGTGGAAAAGGCTTTTGCGGACAATGGCCGAATGGGAGCCAGCAGTGTTTCCTGGCATCAGGAAAGGTCAATAGTCAGAAAACTAACCTAATTTATGTCCAGGAGTAGAAAATTATAGTATATAAGGTAAACTAATAATCAGTGTAATTTTTCTTCAGTAACTAAAGAAATATATCAGAGATATTCATGCACAAAAAAAAAAAAAAAAA
>JAAGAY010142867.1:0-30807 GCA_011801015.1 Ardeotis arabs
GGGCCACAGCCGCCTTCAGGCATCCACCTCCCCCGGTGTGGGGTCCTTCACGGTCTCCAAGTGGATCTCTGCTCCTCCATGGACTTCCATGGGCTGCAGGGGGACAACCCGCTCCACCATGGTCATCACCACAGGCTGCAGGGGAATCTTGGCCAGGAGCCGCATTACTCCTCCCTCTCCTTCTGAACTGACCTTGGCGTCTGCAGCTGTTTCTCTCACAAGAAAAGTTCGTTCTTCACAACAGGCTGGCAGACGCCTCTCAGGATCTTTTCACATCACCCATCTCATCTCCTCTCCACTTCATGCAGCCGGGCCGGGCCGAGTTGGGCCCGGTCGGCTGCCTGGCAAGAGGCCAGAGGGTGAGGCCTGCAAGGCCCACAAGGCCTGCGCCTCCCCCTCTGGGCCTCTGCCCCCACTCAGCTTCTTCACATCTTGTCTTCTCCTTTTTTTTCTGTTTTCTCCTTCTTAAATACGTTATCGCAGAGGCGTTATCACGGGACATTCTGCTACCAATCGGCTCGGCCTTGGCCAGCAGCGGGTCCGCCCTAGGCCTGGCCGAGTTCACTAAACAAAGGGGAGCAACTTCTAGCAGTTTCCTACAGAAGCTTCCACCTTAGGCCCCCCCCCACTAAACAAAACCACAACAGACTTTTTCCCAGTAGAAAGTTTTTCAATGTGAGGAATATGTTTTAATTAAGTGAAATAGTGTTTTTACACTATTAAATTCAAGGTATGTGTAGTATGCCCCATGGTATGTGTGAGAGTATTATGGGGATGTTGCAGAGTGCACAGTTTGCTGCGGTAAGGGTGTAGGATTACCTATAGCAGGCACAAGTCAATATGAGGTAGTCTTCCAGTTTCCCTTTTGGGTGTGGTCTCTGTTGTGAATTGTGCAGCAGAATTGCATACAGGTTGGTCTCAGAATTTCCCTAAGAAGAGAGATTGTGAGTAAATTAAAAATTAAGCATTGTGGATAATCAAGACACAAAGACTCAGGGGACCTGATTTTCTTCACAGTCTATACTGCAGTGTTATCTCTCTTAAAGCTGAAAGATGTGTACTGCAACTCTTAATGGAGCTAACAGTTGGATAAAGCTGGGATGATGCAGTTTAGGGAAATGCAGCCAATGAAAAAAAAAGATGTTAACAATTTTCATATACATTGCAAATTTTCAGCTAAAGAAAATAATAATAAACTAACTGGCAAGAAATACGAGGTTTAGATTAAAAAAAAAAAGTAAAGTATTTGATAGAATAATAAAGTGTTGAATTAGATTGGCTACATGTATTCTGTTCTAATAACATGATTTCCCTTCTGTTAGACCCACAATACTCATGTATTTATATTTCTTATCTAACATCTATTACTAGTCTATATTTGTTCACATGATGCACCGCTTAGAGTTCAATCTGTCTCGGTAACATTAAGGTGTTTGTACCTAGTTGTTCACAGGTCCATCAGGCACGTTGCACACATCGTATTTGTTTATTCCTGCTCATTGCTTGACTATGGAAGATTTCACCAAGATCCTTAATGTTTTGGGAGAAGGAGGAGTTAATTTTACATAGTGATTAAAGAGGGACTGAAATCCTTTGGTGTCCTTTTTGGGTGGATAGGAAGAATCACGTAGTTTTACTTCATCCCTTCTCCCTAGGCTCAGTTTGGATTAGCTCAAAGAACATTACAACAAATACTTTGCTCTCTTAGCCCTCTGGAGCATTCTTTGAGCTGAAACATTTTACAATACTTAAAGTGGAGGGTTTTTAAGTGACATTCTTCCTAATGTGGCCAAGATAATCTTATTTTGGTTGTCTCACATACAACGTTTATGTTTCTAAGGCAAGATATCATACTGTTAGCATAAAAGCAAATAAAAAGAGGCATATCCTGAAAGTATTTGTCCTGTTGGAGGGCCAGCATGGCCTGAAAGAGGAAGATTTAGCGTGATCCTGTCAGTGTACAATGGTTGTTGGAGAGGTTTCTGTAGGGAACTTACTTGTGAACCATAGTCATACAGTCTTTGCTAGGGAGACCCCTAGTTGTCTTTCCTCCTAAGAGATCTCAGAAACGCTCTGAGATTGCAGAGAGGATGAATTGAGGGCCGGTATGCTGGAGCAAAACTGGGACTATTTCCAAATGACATGTTGCCTGCATAGCTGCTGAATTTACATAACTCAAGGTTTTTACACACATCTTCAGTAAACACCTGTCAGAATGGTTTTATTACAGTTGATTCTGACAAAAAATTGCTAACTTTCTGTAATCCTGTCCTGCCCTGTTTTTATGATCCTGTAATTAAATGTATAAAGAACCTTAGGAACAAGAAGCTTATGTTTGGATGACAGTAGGTTTTTTTAATACCCAAATAGCCTCAAAAGTAAGGTAGCAGACCACTTTCAAGACTCACCTAATGTGCTAGTATATATAGCCTTATGCAATATCAAGCTTTGGGTGCATAATTTAATGTTTCTGAGTAAAACTGAGGTTTATCAAGTACTTCAGCATTTGCAGGAGGTAGAGCATTGACACTGCTTTGGACCTCAGCTCTTAAATTCTGCTTAATTTGCACTTCAAACATAAAAATTTGTTAACAACTTTGCCCCAGCTGTATAGCAATTGAAGGCTTTTGGGGAATATCCAGAGGCAGAACTTTAGGTACTCTAGTCTAATTTGTTTTAAGGATTATGAGATGTGTTAACCAAGCTGGAAATATACTCTCATTGCATTAAATATTTCTTTTTTTTTTATCAGAGGAACACTTATACAAAGCTTCTTGAGGTAACATATAACAAGTGGACTTAAATTACTAAATTAAATAGCTTGCTGAGTGTTCAGTCTGTTACAAATTTCTTTCAACTTTAAATATGAGGTCATAATATAGAACATTAAAGTCACAAGCGGGTGCTTTTAGGTTTAAGTTGGACCATTTCTAATAACAAATTTACCTTGATCCAAATATTTTCCTTTACACTCAATGATCTAAGTAAACAATATCTAACATTTATAGATCTGAAAAACAACATAAGCTGCAGATAGTACACATGAACGTGAAAAAAATTTTGTTATGTCTGAACATAATCTTAGGAAGTAAAGACTTAGACATGTCCGTGCTCAGTAAGGTTGAAAAAAAAACTCCTATGGAAAGTACCAGAAATATAGGCTGGTAGGAATCGTCTTCCTTTCTCCTAAACTGAAGAAGTATGAAAACATGGTCAGAAATTGACTATATTTGTAGCATATGGATATTAACTGACAAATCTCAACCTAAATCCTCACATGGCTTCAGCACCTACAGCTCTCTGATTTGTTTGAGATGAATGACATGCTGTATTGGGTTTGTGTGGCAAGGTTTTGGTACCAGGAGGACTACAGGGGAGGCTTCGGTTGAGAAGCTGCTAGAAGCTTCTCCTGTGTCCAACAGAGCCAATGCCAGCTGGCTCCAGGAGGGACGTGCCACTGGCCAAGGCTAAGCCTATCAGTGACAGTGGTAGCACCTCTGTGATAACATACTTAAGAAGGGGAAAAAAAATGTGCTGTGCAACAAATGGCAGCCAGAGGAGAGAGGATTGGGAATATGTGAGAGAAACTATGCAAACACGAAAGTTAGTGAAGAAGGAGGGGAGGAGGTGATTCCCCTGCAGCCCATGTTGAAGACCATGCTGAGGCATACTGTCCCCTTGCAGCCCATGGAGCTCCACAGTGGAGCAGATACCCACTGGCAGCCTGTGGAGGACCCCACGCCAGAGCAGGTGGATGCCCTCGAAGGAGGCTGTGACTCTGTGGGAAGCCTGCACTGGAGTAGACTTCTGTCAGGACCTGTGGCCCCATGGAAAGAGGAGCCCATGCTAGAGCAGGTTTGCTGGCAGGACTTGTGACCTGATGGGGGACCCATGCTGGAGCACTCCGTTCCTGAAGGACTGCATCCGATGGAAAGGACCCTCGCTGCAGCAGTTTGTGAAGAAAAGGAGCCCATGGGAAGTACTCACGTTGGAGAAGTTCATGAGGGGCTGCTTCCTGTGGGAGGGACTCCACACTGGAGCAGGGAAAGAGTGTGAGAAGTTCTCCTTCCAAGGAGGAAGAAGTGGCAGAGGCAATGTGTGACGAACTGACTGCAACTCCCATTCCCTGTCCCTTTGTGCTGCTCGGGAGTGAAGTTGAGCCTAGAAAGAAAGGAGGGGTGGGGGGAAGGTGTTTTTAAGAGTTGGTTTTATTTCTCATTGTCCTGTTCTGATTTGATTGGTAAATGAATTAAACTAATTTCTGCAAGTTGAGTCTGTTTTGTCCACGACAGTAATTAGTGAGTGATCTCCTCCTGTCCTTAACTTGACCCATAAGCCTTTTGTTATATTTTCTTTCCCCTGTCTACCTGAGGAAGGGAGTGACAGAGTAGCTTTGGTGGGCACCTGGTATCTAGCCAGGGTCAACCCAGCACACATGCATGCTGGAAGAATATAAAATACTAGTTAGTTAGAGGAATTCTGTCATTGTAGGATTTGTATTTTCACGAAGTACTTCCCTGTTATCGAAATAACACTTTCATGGAGTCTTCTGCTATGTTATAAGACAATTTTAAATCAAGCTACTGAATTAAATAATTTGCTAAGCATTCATGGTCTGGTAAAGTCCTACCAGCACGTGGTATATATTCACTGTCACTGTTACCTTGGGCTGTATGAGAAGTTGCAGCTTTCACGTGTCATTTCACTCAATGCCTTATACTTCCAGCATATGTTTGCCTTGTACAGGAGTTCCTTCTCCTCCTCTTAGATTGTGACATGGTATCAGTATGTTTAAATTTCAAACTGGAAAGAAAAGCAATCTTGAGCACTGAAAAGCAGTTAATCTTTTTCCTAGTGTATAGATTCTGTTCTATCTTCTTTTGACCCCACTAATACTGAATGTTTTCTTCCTATGGGAGTATAATTTCAAAGACAGAGTGAATTCATTTGCAAACATCCTTGAATGTAGGATAGTTTTCCAGCAGGTGATATCCAAGGGCTAGCATTCAGGGACAGCAGGACATAAGCTTGCTCCCAGTTCAGAAGCCCATCTCCAGTGCTGCATATTGCTTAGTTTCCCTTAATTTGAGGGACTCTGAAACATCAGTTACAGGTATTCTTTCAGCTATTTCATACTTCAGTTAATATTATTTATTTTCAGTGGTGTTTATTCCAACAAGGCCACTACAAAAAAGCAGGATAAATAGACTTCCAATGACAACTGCAATGACTGGCACATAGCCAGGTTAAATGGTAGCTTTTGAATTTCAATATAATTTTATATGCATCTTCACTGCCAAGGCTAAACTACTAATTAAGCAATAATCCCATAACACTGTGAAGTGTACAAAGGAGTAAGAACTTACTGGGGTCAACTTTATGTAAGCAGATATACGTATTCCTAAAATATGCAATGTCTCTATTGAGGTTATCACAAATCTGCCATAGATTTTAATAAAGAATGTAATGAACTAGACAGAAAAGGTTCCTTTAGGGCCTTGTCCTGAAGATCTTACTCACACTGAACTTAAATTTGAAACCAAAATTTCAGAACTTCTTCCTGAATGCCACTTTCCACTCTTAGTGTCTATGCATTTTGCTGTTCTTCCCCTTATATTCTTACAGAAATTAGACACATTGTGGGACAAAAAGGCAAGTGAGAAGATTTTCAAGGGATCTTTTAGTTCCTTCAAGCTGGGCAAGTTTTCTTGTCATCTTTGATTTTTGAGTTTACTTGTTTTGATGATTCAGCTCTAAAGGAGATAAGTCTTAATCCTTGTATACTTTCATGACTAGTCATAGTGTTTAAGTTCTTGGGGAAAACATAAGAATGCATAGACTAACAAAATGAAGAATGCGCTACATGGAACTAAAAGTGAGTATGAAACTTAATGATATGTTTGCCAGTAAAATGTGTATACAGCATAGTAAGAGCCAGAATGCAGTGTAAGATTCTGCAGTTCAGGACCCAGAATTTGTCACCTAATCACAAAGGATTTCAGTTAGTATAAAATCAAGTTTAAAACAATTAAAATACAAGCGTTTGAGCTATGTATCTTTAATACTTACAAAGAAAAAATAAAAGGAATGAATGCAATGACTGAAAATACTGAATGTTTTCTGTCCAAATTATTTTTTCTATTCCTTGAAATCAATTAATCTCTTCACTGAAATTTGATGAGCAAAATAGAGGTTTGCAGAGACATATCTGATCCACTGTTCAATATGAAAGTAGCATGTATGTGAACATAGAAAGTGGAATGGACTCCAGACTTCTCAGGAACATAGACAAAATAGAATTTTGCCATTCCATTATGTTATTGTGTTTGGAACAGCAAACTAAAATTTATAATCAAAACTACTTAGGTTGAAGGGGAAGGACAACTGGAAAGACTGAAATACTAGGAGTGTTTTGGGAAATATGAGTGAGGGGCTGATATTTCACTTATGCTTACAGGAGTTTTCTTCCCTTCAAGGGTCTACTCTGTCCTGTAGCTTTCCATCTCCTCTCAACCTGTTGTCTGTCTTGTTCCCTGTCTTGTCTTTTCTTTACAATCCTTTTCATGTTCAGTTGTTTCATTCAAGTACTACTGACGTTTGAGGAGGAGGGAGAATATATTTAATATTTCTGAAGAGCAGAAATAGGTCATATTGCTTTCTTTTAAATTTTATTTTTATGATTATAATATTAATTCAGACTTGAATGTAATTTTTGTGATCCTCAAAACTCTGTTCAGTTTCCGTTTAACATTGAGTCAGCTTCCAAGTATCATTGGCATCCAAGTTAGTTAGGAGTGTTGACAGAGCCAAGAATGAGCATTTATCCAGCAGGTAATTCAAATGAAGGTCTTTGAACTTGACTTTATTTTCTTGTCTTTCTTTCATTTTTTCAGCTTTCTTTCATTTTCTTGGCTTTTTTTTCTCCCCTTGCAGACACAACTACTGCTCAAGTGGTCTGATTGTAGAGGAAGTATTAGGAGATCTATATGAAGCTGGTTCTTTTTATCACAGACTTTATCAGACTTAATTTTTATCTCTTAAGTTAATGCTCAAGATTCTAGGTTCATAAACCAAGTCTCATTTTTAGTTCAAGATTTATAAACTCCAGGAGAATTCAGTTAAAACTGGCATGTTTAGCCTGCTATTATACAGCAGTCATTAATCCCTATCCTGAAATTACTGTTTGAGAGAAATTTAAAGTTACTGTATGAACAACCTTAAGAGTTTTGTCAACGTCAATAATTTTTGCAGTGATACATATCTCAAGTTTTAGATTTTTCAGTTACAAGGTACATCAATAGGAGTTCTCTTATCTTTCTACTAGTGATAACCACAAAAATTTGGATGCATCTGTGGTGCACTTCCATATATTTTGCATAAAGTTAGTCATTATAGCACAAATTATTTTAAACCTGAAGTTTTACAGTCAACAGAGAATCTATAGTCTCTATGTCAAAACAATGTCAGAAGAAAAAATTAATCAAATTTAGTATCTCTATAGATACTAAATTTCTTTTTTAGTTGATAGAATTCCAAAAACATAGGGATATAAATTTACTTTATTAGTTTTCAGTAATTGGGTATTCAGGGAGTTTAAAGTGTAGATTTTACAAATAGACATAAGATTCGTATGAGATGTGCTAGAAGATGACTATAGTATCATACGGCTCTGTTGACACATAGGGACTTCTACTCATGAAAAATCTATTTTGGTTTGATAGCAGTCACAGCTCTAGCACTTAGTAGTTGGCAGGAATCCCCTCACACTAAATAGTACTATATGTCCTGTTCTGGTGTATTTAGTTTGTAGTATTGGTGCTGTCATGTGAGCTACTGCTTTCATTTGTGTTTAACTCAAGAGGAAAATAATTGAGTATTACTGAAGTGAGCTTTGGTAAAACCCAAGTGGGGTAGGATCCCACAGTCAGCAGCGTAAGAGCTACGCTTGGTCAGCTGCAAATACTGTTATGAATCAAATTTTCCCCTGATTTTTTATAATATTTAACAATACCACTTACCTTATGTAAAATTCTCTCATCCTCTTCTGTTTTCTTGCAGCCCTTCTCAGATACATTTTAATTTTAACCTATGCATTCCACTTCACATCATGAACAACCAATTTACAACTGTTTTCTGATGATTTATCTATAAAGAAGAGAAGCCAAATACAACTGGCATTTGAAAGAAACAACCTGTAGCTACTGAACAACTTCTACCTCTAACAGTCTCTGGTGGATAAGTCCTCCATTGCTTGAAAGAATAAATTAAGTTACGAAAAAGTTCTTTAAAAGTTTACTTTTGCCATTGACTGACAGGCACACAGCACCTCTAATCTTGCAAATTTTTCTTATGTGTCTACATATATATATATGTTGATATGTTTTATCAACATTCTTCACACACAAAATCCAAAACACACCAGCTACTGAGAGGAAAATTAACTCCATCCCTGCCGAAACCAGGACAAAAATACTCTTAAAATCATCATTGAAAATACTGCCAGGGAAACAAACCAAACCAAAACACAGAGGCAAGGAGTAAAATTCAGAAGTACTTTTCTGCTTTGCAAATATGTCTTTGGAAACAGGTCATGTGGTATTGAGCTAGAAGCAAATACAGATTGCTTCAGCTGTGGTTCTGGTTTTTTAATATAGCTTTGTAAATGTGCCCAAAATTAGCCTAGCCACCTTCAGAAATAGCAGAAACAGTGTGAAATAAATTAGAGGAGGGAAAAAAGGAAGAAAAAGCAGTGAAATCTAGCCAGATCTTCCTGCACTGTAGCTAGATTACGCCCATGTTTTGTTTTTGTGTTGGTGCCAAATTCTGAAAATGACCAGTTAAACATGATTTCCTTCTGGGCTTCATGTTGCTTTGTTTCTAGGGAATACTTGGCAATTTCACTCTTTAAAGAAACTCTCCTAGCAAACATGTTCACTTTGGAAAATTTATACTCTGCTACTGTTCTGCTGTTATGCCAGAGTTGTAACACCGACTTTAAAAAAGAAAGAGAGATAAAAAAGGATTAGAAACAGCTGAGACAGCTTCCATTACTACTGAAAGGAACAAAAATACCCTTAGAAGTGTAATGAGGGCTCTGAGGAGTTAGCATCACTTCTTCATGTTAAGAATTGTTAAAGTACGACCAAGGAAGAGGTCATAGGTATGACTTCATGATTCTAGATCTGTTGAAAAGATACTAAACTTTTCTTTAATTTTTTGTTTTTCTTCCTTGGAAGAGATAATACTTTATTCAGCTTGTTTTTACACTCTGACAAGGGAGACCAAATAGGCTGAGATATTTATTTAATCTAAAATTTTGACTTCAGGATATTATATAGCTCTGGTCCCAGTCACACTATTTGGCAGAATTAATTGAAATGATGTCATATCATCAAAGAAGATGAGGGTCAGGCATCTCCCTACAACTTCATGGAACATTTGTTTGCTTCATGGAAAATGAAGAGATAATATTTCTCTAGCCATAATCAGGCCGTAAATGTTAAGCATAAAAGAAAGAAAAAAAAATTAGACAACAAATATAAATGTAGTTTTAGCTACAGATGATGACTCCAAATATATTTAATTACTGCAACTTCATAGCAATGAAAAAAGCAAGAGATTTATCTTTAAGCAGTACACAACAGCACTCATTAAAATGAGAAACAGTATAACAAGTATATTCCAAACAGAAGCCAGTGTTTTTTGTCAGAATAAGAAAATGAAGAAATAGTGACTGTATGTTTTTTAGCAAATCCTTTTGCTAATCAAGAGAAAACAAACACAAGACTCAGGATAGCAATTTGACCCATAATACATGGTTCCTTATTGTTAAAATACTGAGCTAAATTCACTGGTAAAGAATGTGGTCATAAATCTAATAACCTTGTCTTTACATTTGCTTATAGGAGTTGCACATTTTTTATATTTGCACATCTTACACTGGCCTTTAGCTAGGAACAGTTATGTCTCTGATATCTTCTGATGTTACATAATACAGATTAATCTAGATGCTGAAGACTCTTTAACACCCTTGGACTGCTTAAAAGAGATTAAAATGGAGTAAACAAAACAAAACAAAACAAAACCCTACCAAAGAGCAACAGATTGGCTTGAGCTTGGTCCTAAAGAAATGGAATGTCACTTTTACGATGCTATATTAACTATATGGGTAATGTGGTTGAGAGTAGAACTGTCCACTAGCTAACTTGCAAGCCTAAAATAATTTCTATTGCATGTTAAGATTTTTTTTTTTGAGAAAATATTGAAAATAAGGGATCCCCTATTCAGAGATACATGCATTATCAGTTCTACACTGTTGCTTGCTGATCTCAAGAAAAATGGAGCTGTCTTAAAAAATACAGAATGTCAACAGGAAAAATTAGTAACAGTCAGCCCAGAATACCCTATCTCTTTTCTTCTCTGGTATGTATTCTGAAAACTGTAGTAAAAGCTCAGTAAAAGTTCAGTACATAATTTTAACAGATGTTTCCTAATCAGTCTCAGGGATTCTTAGTTTCTATCACAGTTAGTTTAATTCACCTTCTATTTGATACTGGTAGCCCAGGAACCTACTGTAGGACTCCTAGGGCTTAGCACCTGAAAGGTGTAAAACATAAATCCTCTTTTGCCTCTAGAATGGAATCCTTAAATTTTCTAGTAGTTCAAATAATTTTGATACTTATAACAATTGTTTTAGCATCTAGAAGATTTTAAATACTCTCTGTTTTGCTTATATTTGCATTCTGTGCAATCACTATTTTCTCAATGTGTAGAGGTGTGTTGATTTGGAGACATTGTATAAAAGGCTCAGTCATCTGAGCTTTAACCTACGAATTTGTTATCTGCCTTGTTCCTTTTAATGCCTCCAGTTTTTATAGCCCAGTGACAGAGGACAATACCACTGCAATACAAAAATATCACTTTCAACTGTATTCAAAGCTCATAGACAAACTTAGACAAACTTTATGTGAGAAACAATATGATAATTCTGGAAATATAGGTACAATATATGAGTTGGCTTTTTTTTTTTTTCTGTGTCTTTTGGCCATGTCTTTTATTTACTGCTACACAGAGCCCCATTTTCACTAGAACTGAACACCTGCAACACTTCATTTAGCTTCTGACCTGGTGACTGGGTCACGTGCTTGAGCACTGAAAGCATGTTTGAATCATGGTGGGCTGAGATATGCCTAAATCTACTCAAGCTGTCTGTCTGGTAGGATACTATATAAAAATAAAACCTCTCTACCCCTCATGTTTTTAAATGAAAGAGACCTAGACTCCTGTGCTTTTTCTTGGTTTGCTTTTGGTATCTCAGAAGTCTGTAGATGCAGAATGTTTTTAGAGCATTATTTGTCAACTATGTCCCTCAGGACATTAAGATTCTATCAGTCTATTTTCTAATATATTAGAATAATATTTCTAATATTTCTAATTCCAGTGGGTTGTATTCAGAGAGTAAATGACCTGACTGGTCAGATCAGGAAAGTTACATCTATTGCTACAAAAGCTCTGGAGCAAAATTTCAGATCAAAAAGGGAAGAACCTACTGAATTTAAATAGCCATTTAGCAGGTGTCTTTCCAATCACAAAAGCGGAACTGAAGTGGTTAAATACAACCATGTTTTTTCTTTCAATCTAGCCTAAATATTTTTAGTGGGAAGACACTGTGGGGTTCCATTTTGGTCTCTTTGCATCCCCTCTGTAGCAAACAGAAATGAACAGTGTAAAACATCATCAACAATGCATTAGGACTGGATTATCATAACATCTAACCATTATACTTACTTTAATTAATGTATCACCCATTTTCAGCACAACTAGGACTTTTCTGAAGGTGCAGTTAGGGCTGCTATGTTTAATAACATATTAAAAGCTTAGTACATGATATTTTTATACTATTTTTAATGATGAATTTAAGAAGGAGCAGAGTGACAACTCAGATGTCAAATGCAGTTACAGTAACTAAACAATTAAAACTTTTGTAATTATTACACATAGTTGTCACAGAACCGAACTCTGTGGAGTTGCCTTGATCTATGTCACCTGAAGTTCTACACTTTGAACGCTGGTTTTCAGCTGCTGTTGTGAAGTTGCATAACTGGAAAAATAATTATATTCACTTGAGTTATCATTCATTTATTTAAAGGTGCCCTGTAATTAAATTATTGTCACTTTAAAGGTTTCCATGGCTGTTTTTGAAGTTACTTATTTTTAGCTTTGTCAGTAGAATTCATTAGCATAATATAAGCACTTTCCCAGCTTTAATTAATTCATCATTATGACATGTCTATGAGGTAATGTCTTTGCTTGACACACCATGAGGATGAGGCCAAATTTGCAGCACTTACTTATTGTGACAAATGTCAAACAGCTAGAAAAAACGTTAGCATTGACAAAGTGAATAATTTGAACAATTAGAAATTGAAATCTGACAAGTATCTCAATGTACTGACATTAATAATAGCCTCTGTAATTAAAATATTTTTCTTAATTTTTATTTTTTCAGTTCTTCTCTAAGCCTTATGCTTTTCAGAAGTCAATCAGTGTAATCTTTTGACATACACAGGGTAGAAAGAAGTTTTACCCCATTTAAGAGACATTTTAAACTATTTTGCTAACACTATAACCCACATGAATTAAAATTAAAGGCATAAAAAAAATAGTATAAGGCAAATGGTGTTATTTCATATGCACCCAATATATCACATTATGTTTTTGACTTTGGATAAGGACAAGTAATTTTGGAAACTGTTATAAGCCACTGCTTTGCAATTTTGAAATCCTTCTAATCATATTATGCAGTTATGTTTCTAGTATGGAACAGTTTTCCATAAAAGTATGGTTAAACTCTCCAAAAAAGTAGCAGAGTGGTTGTTTTCCTGTATGGTAGTTTTGATGTATAGTCAGTAGTAGGGTTGTTGATTTTCATTAATACAAATTACAACTCAAAATTTAACATATTTAGCAAATGCAACCCACACAGTAAGTGCTGACTAATCAAATCACATCTTTCCAAAGGCATTGTATGAACTTGATTATAAAAATAATTTTATAGACTTTCAAGACCTAACACTTTTAAAATACGAAGCTTGATGAATCTTTCAATTTGGTCTGTTAGTGAAATCTCTTTCAAGTCAAAGCTAGAGAAGAGTGGTTGTCAGTACTATGATATCTGACAAATTAAAGCAGAATAATATCACTTAGCAACCAATCACCAGCAGCAAAATCACACAAACAAGTTACTATATCGCTCATTTTTTCTCTTTTCTGCTTTTAGCGAACATGTTACTGAAATTGTAGTACAGTACTGTTGTAGTTCAGCCCGGATCGGGACCAGACTACGCAGTCTCTCTCTCACTCCCCCCACCCTCTGAGAGAACAGGGGGAGATAATAGAAGAAAAACAGCTCAAGGTTTGAGATAAGGACAGGGAGAAATCCTTAAAGTTACCATCACGGGCAAAAACAGACTTGACTTGGGGAAAACTATTCATTTATTACTAAAACTAGCAGGATAATGAGACAGAGAACAAAATAAACCTCCTCCTCACCCCTCCCTCTTCCTGGGCTTAACATTATCTCTACTACCTTCCCCTCCCCGAGCAGCACAGGGGGCAAGAGGGAATGGGGATTGCAGTCAGTTCATCACAACTTGTTTTACGCCGCTGCTTCATAGTTGGGGAAAGAACTCCTCACATTCCTCCCCTGCTCCAGCCTGGGGTCCCACCCATACGCCACAGTCCTTCGTGAAACTACTCTGGTGTGGGTCATCTCTTCCATGGGGTGCAGTCTCTCCAGAACGGCTGCCCCAGCGGGCCCTCCACGGGCCACAGCTGCCTTCAGGCATCCACCTCCCCCAGTGTGGGGTCCTTCACGGGCTCCAAGTGGATCTCTGCTCCTCCGTGGACCTCCATGGGCTTGCAGGGGGACAACCCGCTCCACCATGGTCATCACCACAGGCTGCAGGGGAATCTTGGCCAGGAGCCGCATTACTCCTCCCCCTCCTTCTTCACTGACCTTGGCGTCTGCAGCTGTTTCTCTCACAAGAAAAGTTCTTCACAACAGGCAGGCAGACGCCTCTCAGGTTCTCTCCACATCTCATCTCCTCTCCACCTCTTGCAGCCAGGCTGGGCTGAGTTGGGCCCAGTCGGCTGCCTGGTGAGAGGCCAGAGGGTGAGGCCTGCAAGGCCCATGAGGCCTGCGTCTCCCCCTCTGGGCCTCTGCCCCCACTCAGCTTCTTCACATCTTGTCTTCTTTTTTTCTTTTTCTGCTTTCCCCTTTTTAAATACGTTATCACAGAGGCGTTATCACAGAACATTCTGCTACCAATCGGCTCGGCCTTGGCCAGCAGCAGGTCCGCCCTAGGCCTGGCCAAGTCCACTGAACAAAGGGGAGCAACTTCTAGCAGTTTCCTACAGAAGCTTCCACCTTAGGCCCCCCCCTCGCTAAACAAAACCACAGCAAGTACCAGTCCTAAAACTTGTTTAAGTTTTCTTAATTTTATGAAAAACTCTAGAATGATCTGAGGTTTTTGTCAGATGATCATTAAATGCTATATGAACTTTTAAATTATCAGTATTTTAGAGACATTAAACAATAAAGTTTTGCTTTCATTAGTTGTTCTCCCTAGAAAAAAAAAATCTAGTTTGTAATTTAGCTAGAGAAGTCAAGACAGAATTACTAGCAGAAGATCCCTTTTGACAGAAAAATTCTCTAGTTCATTTCTTATGTGTACTAAGCAATGTATATATAATTAATAATAAATGTATTACATATATATGAAATTTCATCATGACGTAATGCACATCTATAGAGGTAATTTCATTCTGATAAAGTTAGAAATATTGAAGTGCCTAGGAATTAGACAGAAAAGTTGATTAGGTTCTTAATTTTGAGTTCTTTCCATTTTAAAATATTTTGTGTGAGTGTTTTATTTTCTTTCTTTTTAAGATTCATTTATTATCTAATATAGTCCCCTGAATAAAATAACAAGATATCAAGAAACCTGCATTATCATGTCCTTGTCCACCAGCACTTCTATATTAAGTCAGGCTGAAAAAGTCAACCACAAATGCAAATGGTTTAAAAATTAATTTTATTAGAAAGGCAGGGCAAGAATGTCTCTGTGTTTATGAGACTTCATGTGCATTTACAATTTTGTATTAAAGAAGCATAAGATTAAAATACAGAGAGTGCACAGGATGCTTATCTATTGTGAGTGAGTTCTTCAAAGTATAATATAAGTCAATACAGGAATTCAGAGAGATTGTCTGAGCAGCCAGGGATCAGGTAAGGAAGGCTAAAGCCCTAACGGAATTAAATTTGTCCAGAGACATCAAGGGCAACAAGAAAAACTTCTTTAGGTATGTTGGGGATAAAAGAAAGACCAGAAGGCCCTCTACAGAAGGAAACAGGAGACCTGGTTACCCAGGACGTGGAGAAGCTTGAGATACTCAATGACTTTTTTGCTTTAGTTTTCACCGGTGAGGGCTCTAGCCACATCACCCAAGTCACAGAAGGCAAAAGCAGGGACTGGGAGAATGAAGAACTTCCCACTGTAGCAGAAGAGCATGATCAGGACCATCTAAGGAACCTGAAGCTGCACAAGTCCACAGGACCTGATGGGTCCTGAGGGAACTGGTGGATGAAGTTGCCAAGCTGCTGTCCATTATGTTTGGCAGTCTGGTGAGGTTCTCACCAACTGGAAAAGGGGTAATATAAGTCCCATTTTTAAAAAGGGAAAAAAACAAGACCTGGGGAACTACGGGCCGGTCAGTCTCACTCTGTGCCTGGCAATGTCATGGAGCAGATCCTTCTGGAAACCATGCTAAGGTATATGGAAAATAAAGAGGAGAATGGTGACATTCAGCACAGCTTCACCAAGGGCAAATTGTGCCTGACCAATTTGATAGCCCTCTATGGTGGGCTTACAGCATTGGTGGAATAGGAACGACCAACTGATGTCATCTACCTGGTCTTGTGCAAGGCATTTAACAGTGTCCTGCACAACATCCTTCGCTCTAAACAGGAGAGAAATGGATGAACCACTTGTTGGATAAGGAATTGGCTGGATGGTCACACTCAAAAAGTTGCGGTCAGTGGCTTGATGTCCACATGGAGACCAATGACGAGTGGCATTCCTGAGAAGTTGGTATTGGGATCGGTCTAGTTTACCATCTTTGTCGGCGACATGAACAATGGGACAGAGTGCACCCTCAGCAAGTTTGCTGACAACACCAAGCTGTGTGATGTGGTCAGCACGCTGGAGGGAAGAGATGCCCTCCAGAGAGACCTTGACAGGCTGGAGAGATGGGCCCATGCAAACCTCATGAAGTTCAACCAGGCCAAGTGCAAGGTCCTACATGTTGGTTGTGGCAATCCCAGGCACAAATACAGACTGGGTGGAGAATGGATTGAAAGCAGCCCTGAGGAAAAGGACTTGGGTGTGCTAGTGGATGAGAAGCTCAACATGAGCCTGCAATGTGAGCTTGTGGCCCAGAAAGCTGAGCACATCCTGGGTTGCGTCAAGAGGAGCATGGCCAGCAGGTCAAGGAAAGTGATTCTCCCCCTCTACTCTGCTTTCATGACACCTCACCTAGAGTGCCGCATCCAGCTCTGGAGCCCCAACAGAAGAAGGATGTGGACTTGTTAGAGCGACTCCAGAGGAGGGCCACGAAGATGATCAGAGGGCTGGAGCACCTCTCCTATGAGGACAGGCTGAGAGAGTTGGGACTGTTCAGCCTGGAGAAGAGAAAGTTCCAGGGAGACCTTATAGCGGTCTTCCAGCACCTCAAGGGGGCTTATAGGAAAGAGGCTCTTTAGCAGAGCCTGTTGTGACAGGATAAGGGGTAATGGTTTTAAAACAGAGGAGGTAGATTTAGACTAGACATAAGGAAAAAAAAATTGCAATGAGAGTGGTGAAACACTGGACTAGTTTGCCCCAAGAGGTGGTGAATGCTCATCGCTGGAAACATTCAAGGCCAGGCTGGATGGAACTTTGAGCAACCTGATCTAATCGAAGATGCCTTTGCTCCTTTCTAGGGGAGTGAACTAAATGGCCTTTAAAGATCCTTTCTAACCCAAACTATTCTATGATTGTATGATTGTATGATTCTTCCACTTCCCAATGGTTAAGCTATTAAGCAAAAAACCCCTTAAATATAACTTTGTGTTAACGTTAGACTCTTAAGTGTCTCAAAGCATTGCTGTAAGCTGTCTCAGCTATCTGAAACAGGAGGTTAAGTGAAGAGTTTTAAAACTCATTTGCCAGCATACTGCTGAAATGGCTCCGTGCATGCCTAAATACTTTCATGGGTAGTTACAGCCTCTTTCCATAGAAAAATACCAAAAATTTTAATAGTAATCCTTGTCTTGTTTGGGAAGCCAAAGGTCATTAGTTCAGTTCATGACATAATGCGACATGACATAGCATAGTATAAAAATGTTTATACATCTAAGATAGGATTCTATCCTGTCGTGGCTAGATGATTGGTCATCTGCGATGTACCTAATATTTATGATCACTTTGCTCTTACTGGTCGAGTAAAAGTCTCACAGAAGTCACTGTCATTTCAGTACAAGGTTACATCAGCATTTCAACAGCGTATCACTTGATCTGATGCACCATCTGGGGAGAAATGTACTAATCTTCTTGCTTAGTTATTGTGCCCTAGATCATCTAACATGTTTTTACCTTGTCTCTGAACATAGGATTTCAAAGGCACTTTTGATCTTGGTTGGATGCTAGTTAGCCCAGAGGGGCAAAATGCCTGAAAACCACTTTGTAGATCAACTATTCCTTGTCAGAATATTACCTGGCATCAAATGCAATGTTTAAAGCTATGAGATTGACATTCTGTTTTTCGTACTTTTAGTCTCTTGAAAGCTTTCCTTCTGTCGTAGTTTAGCCCCACTCGGGACAAGACTACCAGTCTCTCTATCACTTCCCCCACCCTCCGAGGGAACAGGGATAGATAATATAGAAAAAAGGCTCGAGGTTTGAGATAAGGACAGGGAGACATCCTTAAAATTACTGTTATGGGCAAAACAGATTCAACTTGGGGAAAGCTATTTGTTTTTATTTAAACCAAAGCAAGATAATGAGAAAGAAAAGAAGATAACTTCCCCCCACCCCTCTCTCTTCACAGGCTTAACATCTTCTCTACCTCCTTCTCCCCGCCGAGTGGCACAGGGGGAAAGAGGGAATGGGGGTTATGGTCAGTTTGTCACTTGTCACTTTAGGCTGCTCCTTCCTCCTATTCCAGTGGGGTCCCTCCCATGGGCTGCAGTCCTTCGTGAAACTGCTCTGGCATGGCTCATCTCTTCCACAGGGTGCAGTCCCTCCAGAACAGCTGCCCCAGCAGGCCCTCCATGGGCCACAGCCTCCTTTGAGGGCATCCACTTGCCCCAGCATAGGGTCCTCCATGGGCTGCAGGTGGATCTCTGCTCCTCTATGGGCCTCCATGGGCTGCAGGGGCACAGCCTGCTTCACCATGGGCTGCACAGGTATGTCAGCCAGGAGCAGCATTACCCCTCCCCCTCCTTCTTCACTAACTTTGATGTCTGCAGCCGTTCCTCTCACAATAAATTCTTCATAATAGGCTTAGGCAGACACCTCTCAGGTTCTCTTCACATCTCCTCTCTCAACTTCTTGCAGCCAGGCTGGATCGAATCGGGCCCAGACGGCAGCCCGACAGGAGGCCAGGGAGTGAGGGCCGCAAGGTCCACAGGCTCATGCCTCCCCCTCTCTGCCCCTGCTCCAGCTTCTTCACATCTTCACTTTTTTTTTTTTTTTTTTTTTTCTTTTTTTCCTATTTTTCCTCTTCTTAAATACGTTGTCACAGAGGTGTTATCAGGGAACATTCTGCTACCAACTGTCTCGGCCCTGGCCAGTGGTTGGCCCACCCTAGGCCTGGCTGAGTCCACTGGACAAAGGGGGAACAACTTCTAGCAGCTTCTTACAGAAGCTACCACAGTAGCCCCCTCTCACTAAATAAAACTGACACAACTTCTTTACATTAGATAGAACAACTGATGTGCAGGGAAATAGATAGTGCTCTGTAGGCATTTATTACCCATTGCTGCTGTACTTCTGCACTTCTAGCGTGAATCTTCCTTTAATAAACAGACAGCTGTAATACAGTTTAAGTTTATGAGAAAGAGATAAGAAAAAAAGAATAATGATTTAAAGACGTCTATTTTGGTTTTATGTTCCAGAAGGATATTTCTGTCTAAAAACTTCAATTTGCACACTGCATCTTAGGAAAGCGTTTAAGAACACGGCATGCATCTGAACAGTCTTTATTAGATGTGTTATTTGACTTCATTCATCTCCCTACACTATCAGTCTTGAGTTTAAGTTGTTCACACTACCTGTACAGCTGGATTGAGTCTGAGTCAGTCCTGACCTCTTCATTCATCTTTTCCTTTTATTTTTTAAATGACTCAATCTCAAATCTTCAGGTAAGTATACAACTAAGTGCTTTATGCAAGCAACAGAAAGAAGACTCAGACTATAAGCTCCAAAGTCCCCAGACCTTCCCAAAGCCACCATGCAACTCTTATGTGGCTATTGTAACTTTGAGAGATCAAACTTTTTTTACTTAATTGTTTTTGGTTTTTTTTTTTTTTAAAAAAAACAGAAGTAAAAATTAGATCTTGTTAAAACTCACTTTGCAAATTACAACAGCATTAGTGGGAAAGTCATATTAATTTTATTTGTTGCAGCAAACACAAGCTCAGTAAAACATGTGTCAATGACTGCTTTAGCTAACACTCAAACCTGGTAAAAAATAGTTAAAAGGAATAGATAGTTGCAAAAGTATAAATCTTTAGAATTCATGCTTATGATACTGAAACATCAAGTAGTTCATACTGAGATAAGCAGGTTTTAAGTCTACTGTTACATTTTTTTTCTGTCCAGACCAGGAGGCTTTTCTCAGAAAGTGTATCACAGATACCATGATAACTGAATGGAGGGACCTGGAATAAGTTAATACAATTTTCCATACTAGGCATGTCAAATACAAATATAAAACTTCAGGGTAATCTGTGACTGGTGTTTCTTACTTAATAAATTAAAATATACTTGATTGTTTACCCTCATTCTTTTTCCTTTATTTGTTTTTGGATTTTGCATTTTAACCAGTTTGCTTTTCTGAATATTTTTAGAAATAGGTGAAAATATCAGCTGCAAATCACAGACAGGTTTCTACCACAACAGAACCACTCAGTTTTGTGATAGATATTTATCCTTGTACTGATATTATTAAAAAAACCAAGAAAAAAACTAATAAACCTTTAATTGCATATATGGTAAGGTAGAAATTGTTCCACAATCAGTGAAATAGATACAGATATTTCTGACAGGTTTCTGTTTTAGATCTGATACGTGTGAGATCTAAGGCTTCAGCATTTCTAATAGATTTCATATATCGATAATACTATGAATGGGTAGATTGATCAGTTTCAGTTGTTGATTGAATTGCTCACTCTTTACTGTATTTCTATGCAGAAAAATCACTAACTTTAAGTTCAACTTAGTCAAATATATCTCAACACAGTTATGAAAAAGCCAAATAGAATCCTACCTCAGTAGTCATCTGCCCAGCTCACATGTCTCAGTTCCTGAAATATCATGGCATTCAAATTATTTATGAAGTCCTTCTTCATGTCAAAATACCCAGTTTGTTGTTTTCTTAAAAGAAAATATTAAAATATAAACTGAGTTGAGTGTGCTTACTGTACACTGACCTTCAATTTTCATCAGCAAATTACTTATTAAATACAATACCAGTAAGGTCAAAATTTAAAGAATTAATTTTGATTCCTAGGCTTCCAGAACTACCTTTTGCCTCATCATATAGCTTTGTCTATTTTATTTCCCTAGACAAAAGGGTAGATATGTTTGAAAAATAAAACTTTGACTATCTTGTCAGATAAACTAATCTTAACTTCACTACTTTGGTAGCCTTATTCCTGATTTGCAGTGGCGACTGCAAAAAGAATCAGGTCTTACCGTTTTATACTATTTGAATGTCAGAGACATTTTCTTTCTGTCCCTCATGTTATATTTTTACACTTTCTCATGCTGCTGTCTTTTTCAGTATCTTATTCCATAAGCTACCTCTCACAGCATGTTGCTGAACTGGACAAAGACATTTTCATCACCATGTCTACACCTAATGTCCTAAAGTGATAGGAGATTGAAAGAAAAGTTATGAGATAATTGCTTTGACCTATTTACAGCAGCCTCCTGTCACTGCTCTACTCCTGCAGCAGTTTTGTCAGCAGCCTGAAATAAGGAAATAGGAATAGACTTGCATTAAGAAGACTCAAAAAAAAAAAGTTTGCATTTCTTGAAATCTGGGAATTCACAAGTGAAGTAGTGAAGCTTATATATTCACAGAGAAGCAGACATCTATGATTTAACTACAAGTTAAGTTTCTGGCATCTCATTAGATAGATTACTGTTCTGTTTAACATGCACATGTCAGAGTGAGGATACAATGAAGCTTAAAATCCTGAAAACTGATTCTTTTGTTGGTTAAACAATACTACTTGCAAAGGGCCTAATGTAATGGATGGGTTATGAAAATTTGCAAGTGATCAGTGCTGTTAAACACACATTCTCAAATTTTTTTTAATATTGTTATATTTTATAGTATTTTGAGTACAACATAAGGCAGTTCTTTCATGTTCATTCCCATTTAACTAAAAGTTACTGTTGCTATCACTGTAACAGCAGTGTCGTAATGCCTCCAATAGCTTAATGCATATAAACAAACAGTAAACGATTGTCCTTACTGTAAGAGCTTGAAATCAAGAAAAAAACAAGAAAAATCAAAATACTTCTTATTTTCTAGGATGCAATGTGATGTGAATTGTTTTTCATTCCCTGGTAGTGTATGCCTTCAGTTACATTTGAGTGGAGAGTTAAGAAAAGGGCATAGGCCTTATAGAGAACTTAGCAATGAGCAGGGCTTGCTGTGAGTGAAAATCGATATAAATACAGTATGAAACAAGGCACACATTGATACACTGGCAGAGGTCAGCTGTAGACTGGCAAATCAGGCAAGCAACAGGATGAGCAGTTACTCTAACATTTATCTATAACAAGAGTGATTAAATTGTTTTCTGAGCAGTGCAAATAGTGCAGCTTGATTTCCTATAGCTTTCTGTACTATGTTCCAATGACAGAACAAAATCAGCACCCTTGACGAAAATCTTGTATCTGTACTTTCCCTTTCAGTATTTCCCACTCTTCCCTGCATTTTGTCGTTCTGACCTTGAACATTCTGTTCTCAAGATACCTCAGACTCCCAGATTCACCCATTAATTACCACTTACATAAGAAGCAGTGTAGGTTGACCCATTTGTTATTTGTTGGCTGATAACAGTCTAAACAGAACAGAAAATTAATGAGCTAAAGCCTTTCTTAGACTGTAAGTATATGGGCCAGCCTTTCCATTCCAGCCACCTGACTGGTGAAATACAAGATAAATTGTCTTTGAGAGTTCCACTCTTCCCAAATTTAGCAGAAATTGATGCATCATTAAAAAAAATATTGTGAAACAGACAAAAAATAGACAGACCGATAGTTAACTCATGTAAGCTTCATTTTGTTAAGGAATTCGCTAAAAATGAATTTATCATTGCCATAGTTCAGCCCCTATCAGGACCAGACTATGCAGTCTCTCTCTCACTCCCCCCACCCCAGTGGGACAAAAGGGAGAATTGGTAAACAAACCAAAAAAAAAACCCAGCAAAAACACATGGGTTGAGATGGAACAAAAAAAAAAATAATTTAATGGTAGTAACAGAAAAAAAACAAAACAGTGATGAAAAACAAACACAGTATAATGGCTTACAACAAATCTCTACACCCAGTTTCTTCCAAGTAGCAGGAGGCTCCCTTCACCACCCTCCTCACTTATATACTGAGTGTGATGTCAGATAGGATGGAATACCCCTTTAGCTAATTTGGGTAAGTTAACCCCAGCTGTTAGCTAATTAGTTAACTATCCCAGCTGGGTGCCCCAACCATAGGGACCACCAGCTCCAGTTCTCCACCCAGCTCAGATGAATATTAACTCTATCCTAGCCAGAACCAGGACAATCATAGTGGATTTTAAGGAAGTCGGTAAATACAAGAAGTCTATTTCTGTGCCTTATACAATATTATTACAAATTATGCATAATTATTTAAAATTTAAAATCAAGCAACTGAACTAATTTTACATAAGATTTCATACCTATAGTGTAAGTTCAACCAAAACCTGATAATTGCCAAGGTATAAATATATATTATCTTGCTTTTCTTCCTGTGTGAAGAAATGATGGTTTTAAACACTGATGTTTCTATATTAATATTAAAAAAACCCCACTGATATTTCTATATTCATATTAAAAAAATCCTCCAAAAATCAGTGCAATTATGAACAATCCTGAATATTATAAATAGCTAGATATAAAGTAGTAACAATTGGGAGGTTTGGGGAATGTTTTAATTAAGAATTTTAATAAAAGTGCCATTCTGAAAACTGTTCTTTGGTTAACAGGAAAAAAAAGGGAATGAGGAAAAAAAAAAAACACAAAAAAGTAAACTGTAAAAAAAAAATCCAAATTACAGACTTAAAGCTACAGATAGATTAAGATTTCCTTTTAAATAAGTACTAGTTAGGACATCAGTCTGTACTAGTGGTCAGACCTCCACCTCTTCATGGTGCATAAATAGACTGTAGCCAATTTTTCCTCTCAGCTTTGGATTCCTATCTTGTAGTAAGATGAATTGTGCCGAGAAGGTGTTTATCTCTGTCCACTGATGGAAGAGAGCACTACTTCCACCACTGCTACCATTTTAGACAGCTAAATGAAGCTGCATAAATTCCATTCTACTTTTAGTAATTAGTGAATCAAATAGCATCCAAAGGCCATAATGTTAAGATTACTAGTATCTCGAAATACCAGAAGTAAGTAACATACTAAATATATGACAAGAATATGTTAACTGTACAAAATACACATAATGATGTAAAAAGGATTTTGGGGTATCTTATTTTACTGTATTCATATACTACATTATATATCTAGAAACATCACTGTGACTTCACTTGCAATATGTCATAAATGGAAAGTACCAAGTCCAAGTAGAGCTATTGGAAACATGTCAGATAATAACAGATCATAATGTGATACTGTAACTAAAAAAGATAAGGAGAGGATCAGTTATCTATGCATATTCCTACGGAGATTACTACTCTGTTACTGATAACATTTCTGGAGGACCTGTGTTTATTCAATGACTCACTACTTGTCTTCTAAATATGCTAAATAGCCTAATACCAATGTCACACATAGAAGCAACTAAGCAGCTAACTTTTTTTTTTAAGTGTTGTTTAAAATGGCAATAATCACAGAATTGAGTCTTATCTAAAACAATAATAATGACCAGTGAGAGTAAAATAGTAATCAGCACCTTAAGCAAAAACTTACCATCACTTCTCTGCAAGTAGATAATTTGTGTTGCACATGTATTTTGTTAATGTAAGATAGGACTATACATTAACAAATACTAATATTGAAGAATATTACAGCCATGTAATCACCATTGAGCATTCATGTGAAATCTTATTTTAGTCTCAGAGGACTCTTAAAGGAAGGATACATTTAAGGATGCACTTACAGATCCTTTTCTGGAGGTTTGCCCAAAATGAGAAGGAAGAGAGGACTGCTGAAACTTTCAATAAATGTAAAGAATAGGTGAGCCATAGTAATTCCCTGTCTTATGTTCTTCAGGTACTTCAATTTGTACGCAATATTATTTACTTTAAGCAGATATGTGTTGTTATCTGCTGTAAAGCAGTTTTTACCTCCTGTGAAGGATGCAAGAGGGTAGAACAGAATGGAAACAAAAGAGCAGAAATTTCAGAAAAGCTTGCTTACATGGTACATATAGTACTATGCAGGTGAAGCTTTTGCATGGAGTGCACTAGTACATAAATATGCTTTTATATTTCTTTATACTTTTTAATGATCAACACAGATGTTTTGTCTGGGTATACTAGTGCTTCTTCAATTTAAAACAAATGAATAAACAAAACCTTATTCAAAAGTTACAACTAAAAATAGCTTTTCAGAGCCGAGACATTACTTACACAGTTTATTGTTTTCATCAGCTACAGCATGTCTGCAATATTTTCCATTAATTTGTTTCCTGGATATTGAAGTAGAAAAATGCAACAGTTAACCTTGCATACCATAAAAAAAAAGCATAGGCTGTAAAGGCACTGGCTATAAAACATGACATTAAGCATCTTTTACATCACTGTGTGCTCAGCAAAATCAGTTTACAGCAAATGTTTCTAGAGTTATTATCTTACAGCACGAAAAATTTGGCTCATTGGGTTTAAGACCAAAGAAACAGAACAATTCTCTGAATGACAACTGGATGGAAACTACTAGAAACATTGGTTGTTAAGAGATCAAAAAGAGTGTTCCAAAGGAAAAAAAGTACTTCTAAAATGAACTACTACCCTTTAAAGGGGCAATTTCCCAAAGAAGGTTTAATTAAACAAGAGGCAGCAAGAGCTTGATTACTATCTGTGCTCATTTGTATGGAAGATAATTTTAATAGCTGTGAAGGTTTATTGGGCTCTACTGATTTAAACACCCTCACAATAAAGATTTACTGAATATAGCTGAGATGCAGACTTACAATGCAATGGATGCTCAAGGTCCTGAAGGAAATGAAAGGTAAGCAGCTGAGGGAATTTGGGTGATATACATACCTGAGCGGTGTTGGTAATAGCTACAGTAAAACTGAAAATTTGTGAACAATTTATTCATCAATTAAACACCTTCCCTAACGTCATAAAATATGATGTAGCTGTGTTACAGCCTCACTGCTGTCATGTTACACCATCACTGCCAGATACAAATCTATTCTGAGATCTTTGTCAAGCAAAAGGCAAAAGTAGTATGGCCTTTCAGTGAGATATAGTAGCAGTTCGGTGATACTAAGGACTTCTCATCATGCTGTTTCTGAATGTGTTGGTTTAAACAAAAAACAGAGGTTCTATCTTCCTTGCAGAAGAGACCCCATACATATGCTTATAATGTAAAAAAAAAGATGACAGTATGCAGTGCAAAAGGGGCTATGCTGGACAATGCATAATTATCAGATATCAGATTACAAGTCTACAGTATGTCAAAGCACTGTCATCTTATAAAAAAGACCATGTGCCCATTCCTGAACTTAACTCCGGTATTATTACCTGTGGAATCACAGTCCTGAGTAAGAGCAAGGTTTCCTGTGAATATGCCACTTAGGAGAAAGATGGAAAGAGCCCCCTGAGGGGCAAAGAAGGAGTGACAGTCATTGTAAATTAAAGTTTGACATTCCTAAAGATCACAGAACCATGGAATAGTTGAGGCTGGAAATAGCCTCTGGAGGTCATCTTGCCAACCTCCCTGCCCAAGCAGGGCCATCTACAGCAAGTTGCCCAGTACTGTGTCTAGATGGTTTTTGGATATCTCTAAGGAGGGAGTCTCCAAAACCATCCTGGGTAGTCTGTGCCAATGCTCGGTTACCCTCACAGCCAAAAAGTGTTTCCTGATGTTCAGAGGGAACCTCCTATGTTTCAGTTTGTGCCCATTGCCTCTGGTCCTGTCATTGGGCATCATTTAAAAGAGTCTGGCTCCATCTTTTTTCAGCTCTCTCAGTCTTTTCTCACAGGACAGATGCTGCAGCCTCTTCATCACCTTAACAGTCCTTTGCTGGACGGTCTCCAGTATGTCCCTGTCTTTTGTACTGGGGAGTCCAGAAAAAGACATAGCACTTCAGGTATGGCCCTCTGTTCTCTAGGACCCCAAAGTCCTTTTCTGCCAATCTGCTTTCCACTAACATTCTTGTTCAGACACCTCCATTTGTAACTGCCTCACCCTGATAAGTGATGGCTCTAACATCTTGAATGTAGTAAGTCAACTGATTTAGGGGTAAGAAAAGCTAGTTCATAGAGCATTATGAGTCCAAAATAACATTTTGTAGGACTGTCAGTAAATTTGTAATACTAAGAAAGCCTTGTCACTGAAGAAGGCCATTGTACCAAAGAAGCTATTTTTAATTTAAGGTACTGATAAACAACTTGAACTTTTTCACTCCAGAGTCTGTAAATAAAAATTGACTATTTCAACAATAAAAGTAGGAGTAAAACAGACACAGAATGTTCTTCCAAGATTTTCAAGATTATTCCTTTTTACTCTGGCAAACACAAACTCTAGTATTTGTATTTTTAGTAGAAGTTCAGCTTAGTAGACTATGTGATTTCTAACAGAATCTTCCCTCCTGTTAAAACATATATTTAGGTTAAAGATTTCTACATCTTCTTTTAAGTGAATACTAATTTAAAAGTAATTGGAATCACTTTTTTTTTTTCTTTTCCTTGAAGAATGAATAATTCAATGTCTTTTTATGAGTGTGTAACTTTGAATGGTTTTGGAGATTATAGGTATAAGTATATACCTCATCTTACCTCTCTCCCCTTATTCTTCCTCACACTCATCTCAAAGACTGTAGTTAGCCCTAAAGATATTCCATATGGTAGAGTTAGCATGGTGTCTAAGTTTTACATCCTCCTTCTGCTCCTGCTGTGAAAGGGTACCCTGAATGCTGTTTTCCACAGTGTATCCTGAATTCAGAGCTAGAGAAGAGCATGTGTAACATAAAACTCACTTAAAATTCAATCCCTTTCTCTCATGGCTGTCTAACACATAACACAGGAGAAAGACTAGAGGTATGAATTTAGTGCTTATGAGTTTCTAATAATTTCTATTTATCTGGAAGGAGAAATGTATATGTGGGGACTTGTTTACTTGCTTGCTTTCTAAAATGAGTTTCTAACATATTTTTTTTTATTATGTGAAAGTCAAATGCTTGCACTTTCTTGCGAAAGTCCAGACTAGACTTTTCAGAGGGGATGAACAGCCTCGGTTCCAGAGGAGCCTCTGGAAGCTGTGTGTGTGTATGTGTGTGTGCAGTCCTGGTAGCTCTTTTTTTAAGTGTTACAATAATGTTGATTTTAATGACCTGCTATTACAACAGTTTGATTCTCAAGGAGGTGGAAGTCACTTGCTCACTGTTCAGCTGTAGACACAATCATAGACATTGACCTAAAAAGAACATGAATGGGAAGGAGGAGATTGAGCATCTTTTCTATAGGAGACAAGATAATCCTGACATTCAACTGCATTTTACTTCCACAGTAATAATTTCAAGTGCACTCTCACTGATACTCCATAGATGTTTAGCTGAAAACCATAGACTGAGTAGGAATTTTGTAACCATGTTAAAATTTAAAATGCTGGATTTTTTTTTTTTTGTCATAGAAAAATCAAAGATAAACTAAACCTCTGTATTTTTTTCCTGTATTTTATCTTGTATTATATAGCATAGGATGAAATGGAAATGCAATTAGAAAAAAAAAAAAAGACTCCAAAATAAAATTAAAATAATTCACTGAGAATATTAGACTTCAATACACCTGACAACACTGAAGTGATTGTTTGAAAATTGATTTTGACCGTATTTCTGTAACCATTTTCCCCAATAAAAAAATAATTAATCCACTACTGATATTATGCTTCTTAACTTTGCGTATTTCAGAGGAACATAGGTATTCCCATATATCTAAGTGCTACTTTAGGCACTTAGAAATCTTTAAATTTCCACAAAAAATGTAATAAGATCATATAATATTTTAAGGTAGAAGGGACTTCAGGAGGTCTCTGGTCCAAATTCCTGCTGCAAGCAGGATCAACTGTGAAGTCCGAGGGAGTTGCTCACGGCTGTGTTGAGTCAGGTCTTGAAAACCTTTTCCTCCTCCAGGACTGGAGACTGTGCATCCTCTGGGGACAACATGGTCAACTACCTGGCTATCTTGATGGGGGGAAAATATTTTCTTCATATCCAGTCTGAAATATTTTTATTTCTGTTATCTCCTGTCCTCCCAGCACGCATCGTTATGTAGAACCTGACTCTGTCTCCCTGGTGACTCTCCTACAGGCACTGGGAATTGCTGTTCAACGCCCCTGCAGCCACCTCTTCTCCAGGCTGACCAAGTCTTGGTTTCTCAACCTCTCTTCACATGGCAAGTGTGCTAGCCCTGATCATCCTGATGACTCATTCCTAGACCTGCGCTCCAGTGGATTAATTCCTTTCTTGTTTGGGAGTAGGGGGTTGGCAAGGGATGACAGGCAGAAAATGGATGCAGTGTTCTGTATGTGGTCTAATAAGTGCTGAGTAGAGGGGATAATCACCTCCCTTGCTTTATTGGCTGTGCTTCTTGTAAAACAGCCCATGATACTGTTGCCTTTTTTTTGCTGTATAGGTAAAGTGCTGGTTCATGTTCAGTTTGCTGTCTAAAAAGGCCCATGCATGCACATAAAATGATTATAATATCGATATGCAATATAATATTTCAATTAAATATTTTTTTGTAAATAAAGATATCCAGGAAAAATATGCAATATGTATTTATAATTGTTAAAAAAAACCAAGACAACAGAAGAAAAAATGTGCTGGAAAGTCTTTAGCAATAAAACTATCCAGACTCAGAATTAAACTTCAAGTGTATGAAATTTGCTGGAGAGACCAGTTATATCTCATTGAGTCATCACTTTTATTTCTCACTTATAATTTTAAAGAGTCTTTCATATTACTATGGAGGTGATTATCATTGGTCTTTATGCTCTTTATCTTAGCATCTATCAATCTGAATGGTCTTGTTTTCTTTGAATTAGAAATATATGACAAGTACAGATATATATGTTTTGAAACAGAAAAGATACTTTTAATGCAATGGGAATTGGATGACTAAACTGCAATTGAAAAATGAACATTTTACATAAAGTGTCTTTCCTGTACAAGGAATTGAAAAGTTGGATATATTTTAATATATAAAAACAAGCTAAAATTCTGTCTATCCTAGCTAGAAATTTTCCTTGCACATGAGAAAAAAACTTCAAGTTTGCCCTTACTTTACATCTTAATGTAAGTTATATCAACAGTATTTCTGAACTTCAGGCTTACATTCAAAGGAATTCACATAACATTTACCTTCCCAAGCAAACATCTCATGCAGTCCATAGTGACCTCACACATGCTCATGGCAGTCAGTTATCTTTCTGTGAATTTCGTAAACTATTTTTTTTTTTATGGAGAATCAAGAATTTTTTTAAAAAAATATGACTTAGTTGTCTTGCAGATGCCCATGATTATTTTACATAATATGACCTCTGAAGTAATGTTTTACTTACTTACTTTAATTTTTGTTTAAAATATTAAGTGATGTGGAAGTTGCTACTAGGAATATTTTACTCCAGCTACTGTGTGCCAAGGATTGGAAAAACATTTATAACTGTGAGAGCTTTTCTGTCCACGCACTGAAAACACTGTCCATCATCACATTGCCTGTTCAACAGGAAAAGGTACATACTACTTTCCATCTCTGTTTTGTCTTGTATTTTAATTAATGTCATTTTTTGCAGTGAATGGTATCTTTTATATATCATAGAATCATAGAATGGTTAGAGTTGGAAGGGACCTTCAAAGGTCATCTAGTCCAACCCCCCTGCAAGGAGCAGGGACATCCCCGACTAGATCAGGTTGCTCAGAGCCTCATCCAGCCTGGCCTTGAATGTTTCCAGGGATGGGGCTTCCACCACCTCTCTGGGCAACCTGTTCCAGTGTTCTACCACCCTCAGTGTAAAAAATTTTTTCCTAATATCCAATCTAAATCTACCTCCCTCTA